>JAIUJO010000607.1:170000-182500 GCA_023846275.1 Vanilla planifolia | reverse complement strand
GAATAACAATAACAATAACACTAACTGTAGCTAATTATAATAATAATAGTAATAATAATAACAACAACAACAATAATAATAATAATAAAATAATAATAAGATGAAAAAGAAAAAGAAGAAGAAAAAGAAGAATTATAATAAAAAGAAGGAGAAGAAGAAGAAGAAGAAAAAGAACAAGTAGAAGAAGAAGAAATTGAGGAAGAAGAAGAAGAAGAAGAGGAAGAAGGAGAAGAAGAAGTAGAAGAAGAAAAAGAAGAAGAGGAGGAGGAAGAAGAAGAAAAAGATGTAGTAGGAGAAGAAGAAGAAGAAGAAAGAGAATAAGAGTAGAAGGGGTGGAAGATGAAGAAGGAGAAGACGAGGAACAAGAAGATGAAGAAGAAGAAGAAGAAGAAGAAGAAGAAGAAGGAGAAGGAGAAGAAGAAGAAGAAGAAGAAGAAGAAGAAGAAAATGATTAAGTAGAAGGAGAAGAAGAAGAAGTAGAAGAGGTAGAGGAGGAGGAAGAAAGAAGAAGAATATGAAGAGAAAGAAGAAGAAACAAGATGAAGAAGATCATGAGGAAGAAGAAGAAGGGAAGAAGAAGAAGAGGAAGGAATGGAAGGGGAAGAAGAAGTGGAAGAATATGATGTTGAAGACGATGTGGAAGTGGAAGAGAAAGAAAAGGAACCAGAAGAAGAAGAGGAGAAGTAGAAAAAACAGACAAAGAAGAAGACGAAGAAGAAGAAGGTGAAGAAGAAGGGGAAGAAGAAGAAGGAGAAGAGGAAGAGGACGATGAATAAGAAGAAGAAGAAGAAAAAAGAAGAAGTAGAAGAGGTAGAAGAAGAAGTACAAGAAGAAGAAGAACAAAAAGAAGAGCAATAAGATGAAGAGATAGATGATGAAGAAGAAGAAGATGATGTAAAAGAGGAAGAAGAAGAAGAAGAAGAAGAAGAAGAAGAAGAAGATGAAGCAGAAGAGGAAGAAGAAGAAGAAAAAGAAGAAGAGAAGAAGCAGAGGAAGAAGTTGAAGTAGAAGATGAAGGAGAAAAGAAAGAGAAGAAGTAGAAAGAGAAGAATAAGAAGAAGGAGAAGAAAAAAAGTTGATGATGAAGAAGAAGGAGAAGAAGAAAAAGAAGAAGAAGAAGAACGAGAAGAACAAAAAGAAGAAGAAGAAGAAGAAGAAGAGGAAGAAGAATTGTAATTATCATAATAATAATTATAAATATAGTAAAAAGAAGAAAGAAGAAGAAGAAGTTGAATAAGAAGGAGAAGAGGAAGAAGAAGGAGATGGAGATGAAGATGAAAAAGAAGAATAAGACAAAGTAGAAGAAGAATAAGAAGAAGAAGAAGAAGAAGAAGAAGCAGGAGAAGAAGAAGTAGAAGGAGAAGAAGGTGAAGAAGAAGAAGAATAATGTAGAAGAAGAAGTCAATGAAGAAGAAGGTGATGATGAAGAGAGAAGAAAGAAGGAGAGGAAGGAAGAAGAAGGAGAAGAAGAAGAAGAAGATGAAGAGAAGAAGGAGAGGAAGAAGATTGAGAAGAGAAAAGAAGAAGAAGAAGAGAGAAAGAAGAAAGAAGAAGAGAAGGAGAAGAAGTAGAAGGAAGAAGAATAAGAAGAAGAAGAAAGAAGAGAAGAAGACAAGAGGAAGAAGAAGAAGAATAAGAAGAAGAAGAAGAAGAAGAGAAGGAGAAAGCGAAGAAAGAGAAGAAGAAGAAGAGAGAGAAGAAGAGAGAAGAAGATAACAAGAAGAGATGAAGAAGAAGAAGAAGAGAAGAAGAAGAAGAAGAAGAAGAAGAGAAGAAGAAGAAGAGAAAAGAAGGAAGCAAGAACAAGAACAGAAGAGAGAAGAAGTAGAAGAAGGAGAAGGAGATGAAAGAAGATGAAGAAGAAGAAGAAGGAATGGAAGAAGAAGAACAAGAAGAAGAAGAAGAGATGAAGGAGAAAAGAAGAAGTAGAAGATGAAGGAGAAGAAGAAGAAGTAGAAGAAAGGAAGAAGAAGATAAGAAGTAGAAGAAAAAGGAAATGCAAAAGAAGAGAAGAAGAGGAATTGGATGAAGAAGAAGAAGAAGAAGAAGAAGAAGAAGTAGATTAAGGAGAAGAAGAATAAGAATAAGAAAAGAAAGAAAAAGAAAGAAGAAGAAGAAGTTGAAGGAGTGGTAGATGAAGTAGAGGAATTAGAAGCATGATAAAATTTAAGAAGAAGAAGAAGTTGAAAAAGAAGGAGAAGAAGAAAAAGATGAAGCAGAAGATGAAGGAGAAGGAGGAGAAGAAGCAGAAGAATCAGGAGAAGATCAACACGAAGAAGAAGAAGAAGAGGAAGAAGAAGTACGAGAATAAGAAGAAGAAGAAGAAGAATGTTAAGAAAAAAAAGAAGAAGAAGATCAAGAAGGAGAGAAGCAGTTGGAGAAGGAGTAGTGGAAGACGAAAAGAAGAAGAATAAGAAGAAGGAGTTGAAGAAGAAATAAGAAATTGTAGGAGGAAGAAGTAGAGGAAGAAGATGATAAAGAAGAAGAAAAAGGAGAAGAAGAAGAAGAAGAAGAAAAACAAGAAGAGAAGAAGAAGTCAAAGAAGAAGAAGAAGAAGAGAAGACAAAGAAGAAGAGGAAGAAGAAGAAGAAGAAGAAGAAGCGGATGATGAAGGAGAAGAAGAAGACATAGTAGGAGAAGAGGAGAAGAAGAAGAAGATAAGGAAGAAGAAGAAGAATAAGAGGAAGAAGAAGTAGGAGAAGAAGAAGTAGAAGAAGAAGAAGAAGTGGAGAAGAAGAAGAAGAAGAAGAAGATAAGGAAGAAGAAGAGAAGAAGAAGGAGAAAACGAAAAATATATGGAAGTAGAAGAAGAAGAAGAAGAAGAAGAAAAGGAAGAAGATGAAGAAGAAGAAGAAGAAGATGAAGAAGGAGAAAAATAGGAAGAAGGAGAAGAAGAAGAAGTACAAGAAGAAGAAGAAGAAGAAGAAGAAGAAGATGGAGAAGATGCAGAAATAGATGAGGAAGAAGATGAAGAAGATGATGAAGAAGAATTTGAAGAAGAAGAAGAAGAAGAAGTTCATGAACAATAGTAAGAAGAAGAAGAATGAGAAGAAGAAGAAGAAGAAGATGAAGAAAAAGAAGAACAAGAAGAAGAAGAGAAAGATGTGGAAGAAGAAGAAGTAGAAGAAGAAGAAGAAAAAGAAAAAGAAGTAGAATATGAAGAATAATTAGAATAATAAGAAGAAAAAGTAGATGAACAAGAAGATGAAGAAGAAGCTGAAGAAGAAGAACAAGAAGAACAAAAAGAAGCTGACGATCATGAAGAAGAAGATGTAGAAGAAGAAGAAGAAGAAAAAGAAGAAGAAGATGAGGAAGAAGAAGAAGATGAAGAAGAAGAAGGAGAAGGGGAAGAGGATGAAGAATAAGAAGAAGAAGAAGAAGAAGAAGGTGTAGAAGACGAAGAAAAGGAAGAAGCACAAGAGGAAGACGAAGAAGAAGAAGAAGAAGAAGAAGTGAGCAAGAAGATGAAGAAATAGATGATAAGAAGAAGAAGATGAAGTAGTAGAACAAGAACAAGAAGAAGAAGACGAAGCTGAGGAAGAAGTTGAAGTAGAAGATGAAGGAGAAGAAGAAGGAGAAGAAGTAGAAAGGGAAGAATAAGAAGAAGCAGACGAAAAAAAGTTGATGATGAAGAAGAAGAAGAAGGGGAAGAAGAAAAAAAAGAAGAAAAGGAAAAATAAGAAGAAGATGTAGAAGAACAAGAAGAAGAACAAGGAAATGAAGAAGAAGAGGAACAAGAAGAAGAAGAAGAAGATGATGATGATGAATGAGAAGAATAAGAAGATGAAGAATAGGAAGAAGAAGATGATGAAAAAGAAGAAGAAGAAAAAGATGAAGAACTAGAAGAAAAAAGAGAAAAAAGAAGAAGGAGAAGAAGAAAAAAAAAAGATGGAGAAAAAGAAAAGATGATGAAGAAGAAGATGAAGAAGAAGAAGAAGAAGGAAAAGATGAAAACAAGAACATAAGGATGTAGAAGAAGAAGAAGAAAAAGAAGATGTCAAACAAGAAGAAGAAGAAGAAGAATAAGAAAAAGAAACAGAAGAAGAAGACGAAGAAGAAGAAGAAAAAAAGTCGAAGTAGAAGATGATGATGAAGAAGAAGTACTAGAAGAAGAAGAAGAAAAGATAAAAGAAGAAGAAGAAAAAGAAGTGGAAGAAGAAGAAGAAGAATTAAAAGTAGTAAAAGAAGAAGAAGAAGGAGAAGGAGGAGGAGGAAGAGAAGAACAAGAAGAAAAAGAAGATGTACAAGAAGAAGGACAAGAAGAAGAACGTGGAGAAGAAAAATGAGGAGAGGAAGATGAAAAAGAAAAAATGATAAAAAAGAAGAAGAAGGACAAGGATGAGGAGGACGGGAAGAACAACAAGAAGAAGAGTTAGATGAAGAAGAGTTAGAAGAAGAATAACAATAACAATAACAATAACTGTAGTAATTATAATAATAATAGTAATAATAACAACACTGTAGTAATTATAATAATAATAGTAATAATAACAACAACAACAACAATAATAATAATAATAATAATAATAATAAGATGAAAAAGAAAAAGAAGAAGAAAAAGAAGAATTATAATAAAAAGAAGGAGAAGAAGAAGAAGAAGAAGAAGAACAAGTAGAAGAAGAAGAAATTGAGGAAGAAGAAGAAGAAGAAGAGGAAGAAGGAGAAGAAGAAGTAGAAGAAGAAAAAAAAGAAGAGGAGGAGGAAGAAGAAGAAAAAGATGTAGTAGGAGAAGTAGAAGAAGAAGAAAGAGAATAAGAGTAGAAGGGGAGGAAGATGAAGAAGGAGAAGACGAGGAACAAGAAGATGATGAAGAAGAAGAAGAAGAAGAAGAAGAAGAAGAAGGAGAAGGAGAAGAAGAAGAAGAAGAAGAAGATGTAGAAGAAAATGATTAAGTAGAAGGAGAAGAAGAAGAAGCAGAAGAGGTAGAGGAGGAGGAAGAAGAAGAAGAATATGAAGAGAAAGAAGAAGAACAAGATGAAGAAGATCATGAGGAAGAAGAAGAAGGGGAAGAAGAAGAAGAGGAAGGAATGGAAGGGGAAGAAGAAGTGGAAGAATATGATGTTGAAGACGATGTGGAAGTGGAAGAGAAAGAAAAGGAACCAGAAGAAGAAGAGGAAGAAGTAGAAAAACAGACAAAGAAGAAGACGAAGAAGAAGAAGGTGAAGAAGAAGGGGAAGAAGAAGAAGGAGAAGAGGAAGAGGACGATGAATCAGAAGAAGAAGAAGAAAAAGAAGAAGTAGAAGAGGTAGAAGAAGTACAAGAAGAAGAAGAACAAAAAGAAGAGCAATAAGATGAAGAGATAGATGATGATGAAGAAGAAGATGATGTAAAAGAGGAAGAAGAAGAAGAAGAAGAAGAAGAAGAAGAAGATGAAGCAGAAGAGGAAGAAGAAGAAGAAGAAGAAGAAGAAGAAGAAGAAGCAGAGGAAGAAGTTGAAGTAGAAGATGAAGGAGAAAAAGAAAGAGAAAAGTAGAAAGAGAAGAATAAGAAGAAGGAGAAGAAAAAAAGTTGATGATGAAGAAGAAGGAGAAGAAGAAAAAGAAGAAGAAGAAGAACGAGAAGAACAAAAAGAAGAAGAAGAAGAAGAAGAAGAGGAAGAAGAATTGTAATTATCATAATAATAATTATAAATATAGTAAAAAGAAGAAAAGAAGAAGAAGAAGTAGAATAAGAAGGAGAAGAGGAAGAAGAAGGAGATGGAGATGAAGATGAAAAAGAAGAATAAGACAAAGTAGAAGAAGAATAAGAAGAAGAAGAAGAAGAAGAAGAAGCAGGAGAAGAAGAAGTAGAAGGAGAAGAAGGTGAAGAAGAAGAAGAATAATGTAGAAGAAGAAGTCAATGAAGAAGAAGGTGATGATGAAGAAGAAGAAGAAAAAGAAGGAGAGGAAGAAGAAGAAGAAGAAGGAGAAGATGAAGAAGATGGAGATGAAGAAGAAGAAGGAGAGAAAGATTGAGAAGAGAATAAGAAGAATAAGAAGAAGAAAAAGAAGAAGAAAAAGAAGGAGAAGAGGTAGAAGAAGAAGAATAAGAAGAAGAAGAAAAAGGAGAAGAACAAGAGGAAGAAGAAGAAGAATAAGAAGAAGATGAAGAAGAAGAAGGAGAAAGAGAAGAAAGAGAAGAAAGAGAAGAAAAAGAAGAAGAAGAAGAAGAGGTAGAAGATAACAAGAAGAGATGAAGAAGAAGAAGAAGAAGAAGAAGAAGAAGAAGAAGAAGAAGAAGAAGAAGAAGAAAAAGAAGAAGAAGAAGAAGAAGAAGAAGAAGAAGAACTAGAAGAAGGAGAAGGAGATGAAGAAGATGAAGAAGAAGAAGAAGGAATGGAAGAAGAAGAACAAGAAGAAGAAGAAGGAGAGGAAGAAGAAGAAAAAGATGAAGGAGGAAAAGAAGAAATAAAAGAAGAAGAAGAAGTATAAGAAAAAGTGTAAGAAGAAGAATAAGAAAAAGGAAATGCAAAAGAAGAAGAAGAAGAAGAATTGGATGAAGAAGAAGAAGAAGAAGAAGAAGAAGTAGATTAAGGAGAAGAAGAATAAGAATAAGAAAAGAAAGAAAAAGAAAGAAGAAGAAGAAGTTGAAGGAGTGGAAGATGAAGTAGAGGAATTAGAAGCATGATAAAATTTAAGAAGAAGAAGAAGTTGAAAAAGAAGGAGAAGAAGAAAAAGATGAAGCAGAAGAAGAAGGAGAAGAAGGAGGAGAAGAAGCAGAAGAATCAGGAGAAGATTAACACGAAGAAGAAGAAGAAGACGAAGAAGAAGTACGAGAATAAGAAGAAGAAGAAGAAGAATGTTAAGAAAAAAAAGAAGAAGAAGATCAAGAAGGAGAAGAAGCAGTTGGAGAAGGAGTAGTGGAAGACGAAAAGAAGAAGAATAAGAAGAAGAAGGAGTTGAAGAAGAAATAAGAAATTGTAGGAGGAAGAAGTAGAGGAAGAAGATGATAAAGAAGAAGAAAAAGGAGAAGAAGAAGAAGAAGAAGAAAAACAAGAAGAGAAGAAGAAGTCAAAGAAGAAGAAGAAGAAGAAGAAGACAAAGAAGAAGAGGAAGAAGAAGAAGAAGAAGAAGAAGCGGATGATGAAGGAGAAGAAGAAGACATAGTAGGAGAAGGAGGAGAAGAAGAAGAAGATAAGGAAGAAGAAGAAGAATAAGAGGAAGAAGAAGTAGGAGAAGAAGAAGAAGAAGAAGAAGAAGAAGTAGAAGAAGAAGAAGAAGAAGAAGAAGATAAGGAAGAAGAAGAAGAAGAAGAAGGAGAAAACAAAAAATATATGGAAGTAGAAGAAGAAGAAGAAGAAGAAGAAGAAGAAAAGGAAGAAGATGAAGAAGAAGAAGAAGAAGATGAAGAAGGAGAAAAATAGGAAGAAGGAGAAGAAGAAGAAGAAGAAGAGGAAGAAGAAGAAGAAGAAGAAGTACAAGAAGAAGAAGAAGAAGAAGAAGAAGAAGATGGAGAAGATGCAGAAATAGATGAGGAAGAAGATGAAGAAGATGATGAAGAAGAATTTGAAGAAGAAGAAGAAGAAGAAGTTCTTGAACAATAGTAAGAAGAAGAAGAATGAGAAGAAGAAGAAGAAGAACATGAAGAAAAAGAAGAACAAGAAGAAGAAGAGAAAGATGTGGAAGAAGAAGAAGAAGTAGAAGAAGAAGAAGAAAAAGAAAAAGAAGTAGAATATGAAGAATAATTATAATAATAAGAAGAAAAAGTAGATGAACAAGAAGATGAAGAAGAAGCTGAAGAAGAAGAACAAGAAGAACAAAAAGAAGCTGACGATCATGAAGAAGAAGATGTAGAAGAAGAAGAAGAAGAAAAAGAAGAAGAAGATGAGGAAGAAGAAGAAGATGAAGAAGAAGAAGGAGAAGGGGAAGAGGATGAAGAATAAGAAGAAGAAGAAGAAGAAGGTGTAGAAGACGAAGAAAAGGAAGAAGCACAAGAGGAAGACGAAGAAGAAGAAGAAGAAGAAGTAGAGCAAGAAGATGAAGAAATAGATGATTAAGAAGAAGAAGATGAAGTAGTAGAACAAGAACAAGAAGAAGAAGGAGAAGCTGAGGAAGAAGTTGAAGTAGAAGATGAAGGAGAAGAAGAAGGAGAAGAAGTAGAAAGGGAAGAATAAGAAGAAGCAGACGAAAAAAAGTTGATGATGAAGAAGAAGAAGAAGGGGAAGAAGAAAAAAAAAGAAGAAAAGGAAGAATAAGAAGAAGATGTAGAAGAACAAGAAGAAGAACAAGGAGATGAAGAAGAAGAAAAAGAAGAAGAGGAACAAGAAGAAGAAGAAGAAGATGATGATGATGAATGAGAAGAATAAGAAGATGAAGAATAGGAAGAAGAAGATGATGAAGAAGAAGAAGAAGAAAAAGATGAAGAAGAACTAGAAGAAAAAAGAGAAAAAAGAAGAAGGAGAAGAAGAAGAAAAAAAGATGGAGAAAAAGAAAAGATGATGAAGAAGAAGATGAAGAAGAAGAAGAAGAAGGAAAAGATGAAGAACAAGAACATAAGGATGTAGAAGAAGAAGAAGAAGAAGAAGATGTCAAACAAGAAGAAGAAGAAGAAGAATAAGAAAAAGAAACAGAAGAAGACGAAGAAGAAGAAGAAGAAAATGTCGAAGTAGAAGATGACGATGAAGAAGAAGTAGTAGAAGAAGAAGAAGAAAAAGAAGTGGAAGAAGAAGAAGAAGAATTAAAAGTAGTAAAAGAAGAAGAAGAAGGAGTAGGAGGAGGAGGAAGAGAAGAACAAGAAGAAAAAGAAGATGTACAAGAAGAAGGACAAGAAGAAGAACGTGGAGAAGAAAAATGAGGAGAGGAAGATGAAAAAGAAAAAAATGATAAAGAAGAAGAAGAAGGAGAAGGATGAGGAGGACGGGAAGAACAACAAAAAAAAGAAGAGTTAGAAGAAGAATAACAATAACAAAAACTGTAGTAATTATAATAATAATAGTAAAAAAAATAACAACAACAACAATAATAATAATAATAATAATAATAATAATAATAAGATGAAAAAGAAAAAGAAGAAGAAAAAGAAGAATTATAATAAAAAGAAGGAGAAGAAGAAGAAGAAGAAGAAGAACAAGTAGAAGAAGAAGAAATTGAGGAAGAAGAAGAAGAAGAAGAGGAAGAAGGAGAAGAAGAAGTAGAAGAAGAAAAAGAAGAAGAGGAGGAGGAGGAAGAAGAAAAAGATGTAGTAGGAGAAGAAGAAGAAGAAGAAAGAGAATAAGTGTAGAAGGGGAGGAAGATGAAGAAGGAGAAGACGAGGAACAAGAAGATGAAGAAGAAGAAGAAGAAGAAGAAGAAGAAGAAGGAGATGGAGAAGAACAAGAAGAAGAAGAAGAAGAAGAAAAGGATTAAGTAGAAGGAGAAGAAGAAGAAATAGAAGAGGTAGAGGAGGAGGAAGAAGAAGAAGAATATGAAGAGGAAGAGGAAGAAGAAGAACAAGATGAAGAAGATCATGAGGAAGAAGAAGACGGGGAAGAAGAAGAAGAGGAAGGAATGGAAGGGGAAGAAGAAGTGGAAGAATATGATGATGAAGACGATGTGGAAGTGGAAGAGAAAGAAAAGGAACGAGAAGAAGAAGAGGAAGAAGTAGAAAAGCAGACAAAGAAGAAGACGAAGAAGAAGAAAGTGAAGAAGGGGAAGAAGAAGAAGGAGAAGAGGAAGAGGACAATGAATAAGAAGAAGAAGAAGAAAAAGAAGAAGTAGAAGAGGTAGAAGAAGAAGTACAAGAAGAAGAAGAACAAAAAGAAGAGCAAGAAGATGAAGAGATAGATGATGAAGAAGAAGAAGATGATGTAAAAGAGGAAGAAGAATAAGAAGAAGAAGAAGAAGAAGATGAAGATGAAGTAGAAGAGGAAGAAGAAGAAGAAGAAGAAGAAGAAGAAGAAGCAGAGGAAGAAGTTGAAGTAGAAGATGAAGGAGAAAAAGAAAGAGAAGAAGTAGAAAGAGAAGAATAAGAAGAAGGAGATGAAAACAAGTTGATGATGAAGAAGAAGGTGAAGAAGAAAAAGAAGAAGAAGAAGAACGAGAAGAACAAAATGAAGAAGAAGAAGAAGAAGAAGAAGAGGAAGAAGAATTGTAATTATCATAATAATAATTATAAATATAGTAAAAAGAAGAAAAGAAGAAGAAGAAGTAGAATAACAAGGAGAAGAGGAAGAAGAAGGAGATGGAGATGAAGATGAAAAAGAAGAATAAGACAAAGTAGAGGAAGAATAAGAAGAAGAAAAAGAAGAAGAAGAAGAAGAAGAAGCAGGAGAAGAAGAAGTAGAAGAAGAAGAAGGTGAAGAAGAAGAATAATAATGTAGAAGAAGAAGTCAATGAAGAAGAAGGTGATGATGAAGAAGAAGAAGTAGAGGAAGAAGAAGAAGAAGAAGAGGAAGAAGATGGAGATGAAGAAGAAGAAGGAGAGAAAGATTGAGAAGAGAATAAGAAGAATAAGAAGAAGAAATAAAAGAAGAAAAAGAAGGAGAAGAGGTAGAAGAAGAAGAATAAGAAGAAGAAGAAAAAGAAGAAGAACAAGAGGAAGAAGAAGAAGAATAAGTAGAAGATGAAGAAGAAGAAGAAGGAGAAAGAGAAGAAAGAGAAGAAGAAGAAGAAGAAGAAGAAGAGGAAGAAGATAACAAGAAGAGATGAAGAAGAAGAAGAAGAAGAAGAAGAAGAAGAAAAAGAAGAAGAAGAAGAAGAAGAAGAAGAAGAAGAAGTAGAAGAAGGAGAAGGAGATGAAGAAGAAGAAGATGAAGAAGAAGGAATGGAAGAAGAAGAACAAGAAGAAGAAGAAGGAGAGGAAGAAGAAGAAAAAGATGAAGGAGAAAAAGAAGAAGTAGAAGAAGAAGAAGAAGTATAAGAAAAAGAGTAAGAAGAAGAATAAGAAAAAGGAAATGCAAAAGAAGAAGAAGAAGAAGAATTGGATGAAGAAGAAGAAGAAGAAGAATAAGAAGAAGAAGAAGAAGAAGTAGATTAAGGGGAAGAAGAATAAGAATAAGAAAAGAAAGAAGAAGAAAGAAGAAGAAGAAGTTGAAGGAGTGGTAGACGAAGTAGAGGAATTAGAAGCATGATAAAATTTAAGAAGAAGAAGAAGTTGAAAAAGAAGGAGAAGAAGAAAAAGATGAAGGAGAAGAAGAAGGAGAAGAAGGAGAAGAAGAAGCAGAAGAATCAGGAGAAGATCAACACAAAGAAGAAGAAGAAGAAGAAGTACGAGAAGAAGAAGAAGAAGAAGAAGAATGTGAAGAAAAAAAGAAGAAGAAGAGCGAGAAGGAGAAGAAGCAGTTGCAGAAGGAGTAGTGGAAGACGAAAAGAAGTAGAATAAGAAGAAGAAGAAGTTGAAGAAATAAGAAATTGTAGGAGGAAGAAGTAGTGGAAGAAGAATAAAATAAGAAGAAGAAGAAGATGATGATGAAGTAGAAGAAGAGGTAGAAGAAGAAGAAAAGGTAGAAGCAATAGTTGAAGAAGTAGAAGAAGAAGAAAAAGAAGAAGAAGAAGAAGAAGTAGAAGAAGAAGAAGAAGAAGAACAAGAATAAGAAGAAGGAAAAAAAGATGAGAAAGATGAAGAAGTAGAAAGAGGACATGAAGAAGAAGAAGAAGAAGAAAAATGAGATGAGGGAGATGAAGGAGAAGAAGAAGAAGAACTTGAAGAAGAAGAATAAGAAGCAGATTAAGAAAGAGAAGAAGCAAAAAAAGAACAAGAACAAGAAGAAGAAGAGGAAAAAGAAGAAGAGGAAGGACAAGAAGAAGAAGATGTAGAAGAAGAAGTAGAAGTAATAGTAGAAGAAGAAGAAGATGATGATGATGAAGAAAAAGAAGAAGGAGAAGAAGAGGAGTAGGAAGAAGAAGTAGAAGAAGAAGAAGAAGAAGAAAGAGACTAAAGGAGAATAAGAAGGAGAAGAAGAAGAATAAGTAGAAAAAGAAGAAGAAGAAGAAGAAGAAGAAGAAGAAGAAGAAAAATAATAAGAAGAAGAAGAAGAAGAAGGAGAAGAAGAAGATGATGGGGAAGAAGAAGGGGTGGGAGAAGAAGAAGAAGAAGAAGAAGAAGAAGAAGAAGAAGAACAAAGAGACAGAGGAGAAGATGATGAAGAAGAAGAAGTAGAAGACAAAGAAAAAGAATTAGAAGCAAAATAAAAATGAAGAGCAACAAGATGAAGAAATCAAAGAATTAAAAGGTGAGGAGAAGAAGAAGAAGGAATAGAAGAAGAAGAAGAAGAAGTAGAGGAAGAACCAGAAGAAGATGAAGAAGATGGAGGAGGCAGAGTAGGAGAAGAAGAAGAAGTAGAAGAAGAAGAAGAAGCAGCAGGAGAAGGTGGAGGAGAAGAAGAAGAAGAAGAAGATGTTGATGATAATGATGAAAAAGAAGAAGTACAAGAAGAAGAAGTAGAAGTAGAAAAAGTAGTAAAAGTAGTAGTAGTAGAAGAAGAAGAAGGAGAAAAAGAAAATGATTAAGAAGAAGAAGTAGGAGAAGAATTAGAAGAAGAATAAGAAGAAAAAGAAGAAGAAGAAAGAGAAGAAGGAGGAGAAGAAGAAGAAGTAGTAGTAGAA
>JAIUJO010000607.1:162500-167500 GCA_023846275.1 Vanilla planifolia | reverse complement strand
TAGAAGAAGAGGAAGAAAAAGAAAATGAAGAAGAAAAAGAAGTTGAAGAATAAGAAAAGGAAGAAGAAGAAGAAGAAGAAGTTGAAGAAGAAGAAGATGAAGAAGAAGATGATGAAGAAGAAGAAGCAGAAGTAGAAGATGGAGAAGTTGAAGAAAGAGAAGATGAAGTGGAAGAAGAAGAAAATAAAAGAGGAGAAGAAGAAGAAGAACAAGTAGAACAACTATAAGCAAAATAAAAATTAAGAAGAAGATGATGATGAAAAAAGAGAAGAAGAAAAAACTGAAGGAGAAGAAGAAAAAGGAGAAGAACCAGGAGAAGAAGAACAAAAAGAAGAAGAAGAAGAAGAAGAAGAAGTAGAAGTAGAAGAAGAAGAAGAAGTAGAAGTAGAAGAAGAAGAAGAAGAAGAAAAAGAACAAGAACAAGAAGGAGAAGATGCTGTAGGAGAAGAAGAATAAGAAGAAGTGGAAGAAGAAGAAGCAACAATAGAAGAAGAAGAAGAAGATGATGAAGAAAAGCAAGAGAAGAAAAAGAAGAAGATGAAGAAGAAGAAGAAGAAGAAGAAGATGAAGAAAAAGAAGAAGAAGAAGCTGAAGAAAATGAAGAAGTAGAAGTTGAAGTAGAAGAGGAAGAAGTGGAAGAAGAGGAAGAAGAAGAAGAAGAAGAAGAACAAGAAGAAGGAGAAGAAGAAGAAGAAGAAGAAGAAGGAGAAGAAGAAGAACAAGAACAAGAACAACAAGAAGAAGGAGAAGTAGGAGATGAAGTTGAAGAAGAAGAAGAAGAAGTAGAAGAAGAGTATGATGAAGAATAAGGAAAAGAAGAATAAAAAGAATAAGAAGAAGAAGAAGAAGAAGAAGAAAAAGAAGAAGAAGAAGAAGAAGAAGGAGAAGGAGAAGAAGAAGTAGAAGGAGAAGAAGAAGAAGAAGAAGTAGAAGAAGAAGGAGGACTAATAGAAGAAGAGAAAGAAAAAGAAAATGAAGGAGAAAAAGAAGATGAAGAATAAAAGAAGGAAAAAGAAGAAGAAGAAGATGAAAAAGAAGAAGAAGATGAAGAAAAAGAAGAAGAAGAAGAAGAAGATGATGAAGAAGAAGAAGTAGAAGTGGAAGTTGGAGAAGAAGAAGAAAGAGAAGATGAAGAGGAAGAAGAGGAAAATAAAAGAGGAGAATAAGAAGAAGAAGAAAAAGAAGAACTAGAAGAATTATAAGCAAAAAAAAATTAAGAAGAAGATGATGAAAAAGGAGAAGAAAAAAATGAAGGAGAAGAAGAAAAAGAAGAAGGAGAAGAAGAAGAAGAAGAAGAAGAAGAAGAAGAAGAAGAAGAAGAAGAAGAAGAAGAAGAAGAACAAGAACAAGAAAGAGAAGAAGCTGTGGGAGAAGAAGAACAAGAAGAACTCGAAGAAGAAGAAGCAGCAGCAGCAGAAGAAGAAGAAGAAGACGAAGAAAAAGCAAAAGAAAAAGAAGAAGAAGATGATGATGAAGAAGAAGAAGAAGAAGATGAAGAAAAAGAAGAAGTTGAAGTAGATGAAATAGAAGAGGAAGAAGAGGAAGAAGAAGAAAAAGAAGAAGAAGTAGAAGAAGAACAAGAAGAAAGAGAAGAAGAAGAAGAAGAAGAAGAAGAAAAAGAGGAAGAAGAAGGAGAAGAAGGAGATAAAGTTGAAGTTGAAGAAGAAGAAGTAGAAGAAGAGTATAATGAAGAATAAGAAAGAGAAGAATAAAAAGAATAAGAAGAAGAAGATGAAGAAGAAGAAGCAAAAGAAGAAGAAGAAGTAGAAGTAGAAGTAGAAGAAGAAGAAGAAGAAGATGACGAAGAGGGAGAAGAAGTAAAGAAAGAAGAAGTAGAAGAAGAAGAAGAAGATAAAGAAGAAGAAGAAGAAGAAGAAGAATAAGGAAGGGAAGAAGGAGAAGAATAAGAAGTTGAAGAATAGAAAGGAGAAGAAGTAGAAGAAGTAGAAGAAGAATAAGATGAAGAAGAAGAAGAAGAAGCAGAAGAAGAAAAAAAGAAGAAGAAGAAGAAGAAATAGAAGTAGAAGAAGAATAATTAAAAGAAGTAGAAGAAGAAGGAGAAGAAGAAGAAGAAGAAGACGAAGAAGAAAAATAAGCCTAAAGAAGAAGAAGAAGAAGAAGAAGAAGAAGAAAAAGAAGGAGAAGAAGAAGAAGATAAAGTAGAAGAAGAGGAAGAAGAAGAAGAAGACAATGAAGATCTGGAAGAAGACAATAAAGAAGAAGAAGAGGAAGAAGGATAAAAATAAGAAAAAGACTAAAGAAGATGAAGATGAAGAAGTATAAAAAGAAGAAGAAGATGATGAAGATGAAGGGAAAAAAGAAGAAGAAGGAGAAGATGATGAAGAAGAAATGGAAGAAGAAGAAGAAGAAGAAGAAGAATAAGAAGATGAAGAATAAGAAGAAGAAATAAAATAAAAGAATAAGATTTTTGAGAAGAAGTAGGAGAAGAAGGAGAAGAAGAAGAAGAAGAAAAAGACGGAGGACAAGAAGAAGAAGAAAAAGCAGAAGGATAAGTAGAAAAATAAAAAGGAAGTAGAAGAAGATGGAGAACAATAAAAAGAAGAAAGATAAGTGGAAGGAGAAAAAGAAAAAGAAGAAGAAGAAGAAGCATTATAAGGAGGTGACCAAGACGGAGGAGAAGAAGAAGAAAAAGAAGAAGAAGAGGAAGCTGAAGAAGATCAATGAGAAAGAGGAGATGAAGAATGAGAAGAAGGAGAAGATGAAGAAGGCCAAGAAGAAGAAGTATAAGAAGAAAAAGGAGGAGAATAAGAAGAAGACGAACAAGATGAGGAAGATGGAGAAGAACAAGAAAGAGGAAAAGAAGAAGAAGAAGAAGAAGAAGAAGAAGAAGAAGAAGAAGAAGTTGAAGAAGAAGAAAAACAACAAGAAGAAGAAGTAGGAAAATAAGAAGAAAAAGAATAAGAAGAACAAGAAGGAGGAGACGAAGAAGAAATAGAAGAAGGAGAAGAAGAAGAAGAAGCAGAAGAAGGAGAAGAAGTGGTAGGAGAAGGAGAAGAAGAAGAAGAAGAAGAATAAGAAGGAGAAGCTGAAGAAGAAGAAGAATAAGTAGTAGAAGAAGAAAAAGAGGAAGAAGATGCAGGAGAGGAAGAAGTAGAAGAAGATGATGATGATGTTAAAGAAGAAGATGAAGAAGAAGAAAAGGAAGAAGAATTAGATATAGAAGTTGATGTCTTAGAAGTAGAAGAGGAAGAAGAAAAGAGAAAGAAGAAGAAGAAGGAGAAGAAGATAAAAATTAAGAAGTAGAAGAGGATGGTGGAAAATAAGAAGAAGGAGAAGAAAAAGAAGAAGAAGATGAACAATAAGAAGATGAAGAAGAAGATGAAGGAGAAGTGGAAGAAGAAAAAGTAGAAGAAAAAGAATAAGAAGAAGAATAAGAAAGAGAAGTGGCAATAGAAGAAGAAGAAGAAGAATAAGAAGAATAAGAAGAAGAAGAAGGAGAAGAGGATGATGGAGGAGAAGGTGGAGAAGAAGAAGAAGAGGAAGAAAAAGAACAAGAAAAACTAAAAGACAAAGAAGATGAAGATGAAGATGAAGTAGAAGCAGAAGAATATGACAAAGAAGATGTAGAAGAAGAAGATGGAGATGATGATGGAAAGAAGAAGAAGAAGAAGAAGAAGATGAAGAGAACGAACAAAAATTATAATAATAATAATAATAATGATAATAATAATAATAAGGAGAAGGAGAAGAAAAATAAGAAGAAGAAGAAGCGGAAGAATAAGAAGAAGATGACGATGGAGAAGAAGGAGAAGAAGAAGAAGTAGAAGACAAAGTGGAAGAAGAAGAAGAAGAATAAGAAGAAGAAGAAGAGGAAGAAGAAGAAGTAGAAGAAGAAGAAGAAGATGGACAGGAAGAAGAAGTAGAAGAAGAAGAATAAGAATAAGAATAACTAGTTGAAGAAGAAGAACAAGAAGAACAAGGAGAAGGAGAAGAGGAAGGAGAAGGGGAAGGAGAAGAAGAAGATGGTGAAGGAAAAGAAGAAGGGGAAGAAGAAGAAGATGATGATAAAGGAAAAGAAGAAGGAAAAGAAGAACAAGATGAAGAAGAAGAAGAAAAATTACGAGAAGAAGAAGACGAAGAAGAACAAGAAGTAGAAGAAGACAAAGACAAAGGAGAAAAAGAAGAAGAAGAAGAAGAAGAAGAAGAAGAAGAAGAAGAAGAGGAAGAAGATAAGGAGGAAAATTAGAAGAAGAAGATGATTAAAATTAAGAATAATAATACGATGAAGAATAGGAAAAAGAAGTGGAAGAAGAAAGACAAGAAGAAGAACAAGTGGAAGAATTTGAAGAAGATGATGACGGACAATAAAAAGAAGTAGGGGATGGAGGAGAAGAAGAAGAATATGAACTATAAGAAGAAGAACAAAAACAACAAGAAGAAGAAGAAAAAGATGATGATCACGATGAAGAAGGAGAAGAACAAGAAGAAGAACAAGGAGAAGAAGATGAGGAAGAAGAAGAAGTAGAAGAAAAAGAAGAAAAAGAAGAAGAAGAAGAGGAAGGAAAAAAAGAAAAAGATGTAGTAGAAGAAGACGAAAATCAAGAAGAAGATGATGATTGAGAAGAAGAAGAAGAAGAAGAAGAAGAAGATGAAGTGGAAGAAGAAGAAAAAGAAATGATGAAGAAGAATAATAATGAGTAAGAGAAGAAGAAGAATAACAAGACGAAGAAGAAGAAGAGGAGGCAGAAGTGGAAGAAGAAGAAGATGATGAAGAATATGAAGAAGAAGAAGAAGAAGAAGAACAAGATGAGGAAGAAGAAGAAGAAGAAGAGGAAGAGGAAGAAGAAGAGGAAGAGGAAGATGGAGAAGAAGTAGAAGTAGAAGAAGTGGAAGAGGAAGAAGAAGAAGAAGAAGAAGAAGAAGAAGAGGAAGAGGTAGAGGTAGAAGAAGAAGAAGAAGAACAAGAAGATGAAGAACAAGAAGATATGGTAGAAGAAGAAGAAGAAGAAGATGAAGAAGAAGTAGAAGTAAAAGAAGTG
>JAIUJO010000607.1:142500-155000 GCA_023846275.1 Vanilla planifolia | reverse complement strand
GAAGAAGAAGAGGAAGAAGAAGAAGAAAAAGAAAAGAAGAAGAAGAAGAAGATGAAGAAGAAGCAAAAGAAGAACTAGAAGATAAGGATGAAGAAGAAAAATGAAGATGGGGAAGAATAAGAATAAGAAGAAGTAGGAGAATAAGAAGAAGAAAAAGAAGAAGCGGATAACGAAGAAGTAGCGGAAGAAGAAGCAGAAAAAGAGGAAAAAGAAGAAGTAGAAGAAGGGAAAAATGAAGAATTAGAAGAAGAAGAAGTGGAACAAGAAGAAGATGATGGAAAAAAAGTTAAAGAGGAATAAGAAGAAGAAGAAGAAGAAGAAGAAGACGAAGAAGAAAAAGAAGAAGAAAGATAAAGAAGAAGAAGAATAAGAAAAAGTAGAAGAAGAATAGAAGAAGAAGAAGAAGAAGAAGAAGAAGAAGATGGGGAGGAATTAGAAGAAGTAGAAGAACAAGATTAGGAATAAGAATAAGAAGAAGTAGAAGCAAAACAAGAAGATGATGATGAAGGAGGAGAAGAATAAGAAGAAGAAAAAAAAGAAGAAAAAGTAGAAGAGGAAGAAATTGATGATGAAGAAGAGGGAGTGGAAGTAAATGAAGAAAAAGAAGACGAAGAAGTAGAAGAAGGAGAAGTTGAAGAAAAAGGAGAAGGAGAAGTAGAAGAAGAAGAAGAAGATGAAGAAGAAGAAAAAGAAGAAGTAGAAGTAGAAGAAGAAGACGAAGAACAAGAAGATGGGAAGAAGAATAAGAAAAAGAAGATTATGAAGAATAAGAATAATAACTATAATAATGATAATAATGATAATAAGGAGAAAAAAAAAAGAACAAATGGAAAAACAAGAAGAAGTTGATGTTGGAGAATAAGAGGGAGAAGAAGAAGTAGAAGAATAATAAGACAAAGTGGAAGAAGAAGAAAAAGATGAAGAAGGAGTAGAAGAAGAAGAAGAACAAGAATAAAAGGATGGAAAAGAAGAAGAAGAGAGAAGAAAAAGGGAAAGAAGAAGAAGAAGAAGAAGGATAAGGTGAAGAAGAAGAAGAAGAGGTAGAAGAAGGAAAGGTAGAAGAAGAAGAAGAAGAAGAAGAGGTAGAAGAAGGAAATGAAGAAGAAGAAGAAGAAGAAGAAGAAGAAGAAGAAGAGGTAGAAGAAGGAAATGACAAAGAAGAAGAAGAAGAAGAGTACGAGGAGGAAGAAGGAGAAGAAGAAGTATGAGAGGAGGAAGGAGAAGAGGAAGAAGAAGAACAACAAGATGAAGGAGAAGAAGTACGACAAGAAGAAGAAGCAAAAGAAGAAGAAGAAGAAGAAGGAAAGGAAAAAGAAAATGATGATAATGAAAAAGAAGAATTTGAAGAAGAAGAATACGAAGAAGAAGAAGAAGAAGAAGGTGAAGTAGAAGAAAAACGAGGAGAAGAAGAAGAACAAGAAGAAGAAGAAGAAGTAGAAGTAGAAGAAGGAGAAGAAGAAGATAGGGAAGAAGAAGAAGAAGATGATGATGATTAATAATAATAATAACAATAATAATAACGATAAGAAGAAGAAGAAGGAAAAAATGAAGAACAAGAAGAAGAAGATGAAGAAGTGGAAGAAGAAAGAGAAGAAGAAGAAGAGGGAGGAGGAAAAGAAGATGAAGGAGAAGAAGAAGAAGAAGAGGAAGAAGAAGAAGAAGAAGAAGAAGGAGAAGTAGAAGAAGAAGAAGAAGATGTAGAAGAATAAGAAGAAGAAGAAGAAGAAGTTGATGATGATGAAGTAGGCAAAGAAGAAGAAGAACAACAAGATGGGGAAGAAAAACAAGAGGAATTAGTAGAATAAGAATAAGAAAAAGAACCAGAAGAAGAAGAAGAAGAAGAAGGAGAAGGAGAAGAAGAAGAAGAGGAAGAACAAGAAGAAGATGATGAAGGAGAAAAATAAGGAGAAGAATAAGAGGAAGAAAAGAAGAAGAAGAAAAAGTATAAGGAGTGGAATAATAATAATAATAAGATGAAAAAGAAGAAGAAAAAGAAGAAGAAAAAGAAGAAGAAAAAGTAGAAGAAGAAAAGAAGACGAAGAAGATGACGAAGAAGAAGAAGAAGAAGAAGGAGGAGGAGGAGGAAAAGATGAAAAAAGAATAACAAGAAAAAAAAGAAGAAAAAGAAGAAGAAAAAGGAGAAGAAGAAGAAGCGGAAGAAGTAAAAGAAGAAGAAAAAGAACGAGAGGAAGATGATGATGAAGAAGAAGAGGAAGAAGAAGAAGGAAAAGAAGAAGAAGAAGAATAAGAAGGAGGAGGAAGAGAAGGAGGAAAGGGGAGGAGAAGAAGAAGAAGAAGAACAAGAACAAGATGGAGGAGGAAGAGAAGGAGATGGAGGAGGAGGAGAAGAAGAAGAAGAAGAAGAAGAAGATGTAAAAGTAGTAGTAGAAGAAGAAGGAGAAGGAGGGGGAGGATGTGAAGAATAAGACGAAGAAGAAGAAGAAGTAAAAGTTGTAGTAGAAGAAGAAGGAGGACGAGGAGGAGGATGAGAAGAATAAGAAGAAGAAGAAGAAGGACAAGTAGAAGAATGTGAAGAACAGGAAGAAGGACAGGAGGATGAAAAAGAAAACGAAGAAGATAAAGAAGCAGATGAAGGAGAAGAAGAAGAAGGAAAAGATGAAGAAGAGATGAAGAGTTAGAAGAAAAATAACAATAACAATAACTATAGTAAAATTAATAATATAATACTAACAATAATAATAATGATAAAAACAATAATAATAATAAGATGAAGAAGAATAAGAAAAAGCTAAAGAAGAAGTATAAAAAGAAGAAGAAGGAGAAGAAGAAGAAGAAGGAGAAGAAGAAGAAGAATTTGAAGAACTAGTAGAAGGAGTAGAAGAAGAAGAAGAAGAAGAGGAAGAAGGAGAAGAAGAAGAAGAAGAAGTAAAAGAGGTAGAAGAAGAAAAAAAGAAGTAGAAGGAGAAGAAGAAGAAGAAGAACGAGAACAAGAGTTGAAGGCGAGGAAGATGAAAAAGAAGAAGAAGAAGAAATAGAAGAAGAAGAAGAAGCAAAAGAAGAAGAAGAAGAAGAAGAGAGAAAAGAAGAATGGGAAAAGGAAGGAGAAGAAGAAGAAGAAGTAAAAGAAGATGAAGAAGATGAAGAAGAAGAAGAAAAAGAAGAAGAGGAAGAAAAAGAAGAAGAAGAAGAAGAAGATAGAGTAGAAGAAGAAGTAGAAGAAGTAGTAGTAGATGAAGAAGAATAATAATAAGGAGAATAAGAAGAATAAGAAGAAGAAAAATAAGAAGAAGAAATAGAAGAGGACGAGGAAGAAGAAGAAGAAAAAGAATTAAAAGAAGTAAAAGAAGAAGAAGAAGAAGTAGAAGAAGAAGAGTAAGAAGAGGAAGAAGGAAAAGAAGAAGAAAAAGAAGAAGAAGCAGAAGAAGATGTAGAAGAAGAAGAAGAAGAAGAAGAAGAAGAAGAAGAAGAAAAGGAGACAAAGTAGAAGAAGAAGAAGGAGGAGGAGGAGAAGGAGTAGAAGAAAAAGAAAAAGTAAAAGAAGAAGAAGAAGAAGAAGAAGAAGAAGAAGAAAAAGAATAAATAGTTGAATAAGAAGATGAAGAAGTAGAGGAAGATTGAGAGGAAGGAAAAGCAGAAGGTGGGGAATTAGAGGAAGACGAAGAAGAAGAAGAGGAGGAAGAAGAAGAAGATGGAGGAGAACAAGAAGAAGAAAAAGAAGAATGAGAAGAGGATGAAGAAGAACTAGAAGGAAGTCAAGGAGAAGAAGAAGAATAATAATAAGAAGAAGATGAAGAAGAAGAAGTAGAGGAAGAAGTTGATGAAGAAGAACAAGAAGATGAAGAAGAAGAAGAAGAAGAAGAAGAAGAAGAAGGAGATGTAGAAGGAGAGGAAGGAGAAGTAGAAGAAGAAAAAGAAGAAGGAAATGAAGAAAAAGAAGGAGAGGAAGATGATGAAGAAGAAAAAGAAGAAGAAGTAGACGAAGAAGAAGCAGAAGAAGAAGAAGAAGAAGAAGAAGAAGTGGAAGAAGAACAAGAAGAAGAAGGACGATGAGGAGAAGAAGAAGAAGAAGAAGAAGAAGAAGAAGGACAAAAGGAAGAAGAAGAAGAAGAAGGAAAAATGGAAGAAGAAGAAGAAGAAGATGAAAAGATCATGAGGAAGAAGAAGAAGTAAAGGAAGAGGATGAAGAAGAGGAAGATGATGATGATGAAGAAGAAGTGGAAGATGAAGACGAAGGAAAGGAAGAAGAAGAAGAAGATGATGATGATGACAATGAAGTTGAAAAGAAGACAAAAAAGATGCAGAAGAAGAAGAAGAAGAAGAAGTGAAGAAGGGGAAGAAGAAGAAGGGCAGTAAGATGTAGAAGAAGAAGAAGAAGACGAAGAAGAAGAAGAACACAGAACAGAAAAAGGAGGAGAAGAAGAAGAAGAAGCAAAAGAGGAAGAAGTAAAAAAAGATGAAGAAGAAGTAGAAGAAGTAGAAGAAGGAGGAGAAGAAGAAGAAGGAGAGGAAGATGATGAAGAAAAGAAGAAGTAAAAGAAGAAGAAGAAGAAGAAGAAGTAGTGGAAGAAGAACAAGAAGAAGAAGGACGATGAGGAGGAGACGAGGAAGAAGAAGAAGAAGTAGAAGAAGAAGGATAGGAGGAAGAAGAAGAAGAAGAAGAAGAAGAAAAAGAAGAAGAAGAAGAAGAACAAGAACAAGAAGAAGGAGAAGATGAAGGAGAAGATGGAGATGAAGAAGAAGAAAAAGAAGAAGAAGAAGAAAAAGAAGATCATGAGGAAGAAGAAGAAGGGGGAGAAGAAGAAGAGGAAGGGGAAGATGAAGAGGAACAAGATGATGGTGAAGAAGAAGTGGAAGAGGAAGGCGAAGAAAAGGAAGAAGAAGAAGATGATGATTATGATGAAGAAGAAGTCGAAAAGCAGACATAGAAGAAGAAGAAGAAGAAGACCAAGCACTAGAAGAAGGGGAAGAAGAAGAAGGCGAGTAAGATGAAGAAGAAAAAGAAGAAGAAGAAGAAGAAGAAGAAGAAAAACACTGAATAGAACAAGAAAAAGAAGAAAAAAAAAAAGAAGTAGAAGAAAAAGAAGAATAGTAATTATAATAAAAATAATTATAAATATACTAAAAAGAAGAAAATGAAGAAGAAGAGGAAGAAGAAGGAGATGGAGATTCAGTTGAAAAAGAAGAATCAGACGAAATACTAGTAGTAGTAGAAGAAGAAGAAGAAGAAATAGAAGAAGAAGAAGAAGGAGAAGAAGAAGAAAAAGAAGAAGAAGTCGAAGAAGAAGAAGAAGAAGGTGAAGAAGAAGAAAAAGAAGAAGAAGAACAAGAACAAGAAGAAAAGGATGAAGAAGAAGAAGTCGAAGAAGAAGAAGTAGAAGAAGTAAAAAAAAGAGAAGGGAGAAATAGAAGAAGAAGAAGGAGAAGAAGAAGAAGAAGAACTAGAAGAAGAAGAAGAAGACGAAGGAGAAGAGGAAGAAGATGTAGAAGAAGAAGGCGAAGAAAAAGAAGAAGATGAAGAAGAAGAAAAAAAGAAGAAGAGGAAGAAGAAGAAGAAGAAGAAGAAGAAGAAGGAGAGTTAGGACAAATAAAGGAAGAAGAACAAGAAGATGAAGGAGTAGAAGATGAAGGAGAAGAATAAGAAGAAAAAAAAAAAGAACAATAAAAACTAGTAGATGAAAAAGATGAAGAAGAGGAAAAAGAAGTAGAAGAAGGAGTTGATGACAAAGAAGAAGTAGAAGAAGAAGAAAAAGATGGAATGTGGAAGAAGAAAAAGAAGAATATGATGAAGAAGAAGAAGAAGAAGTGGAAGAAACAAAAGAAGAAGAAGAAGAAGTGGAAAAAGAAGAAGAAGAAGAAGAAGAAGAAGAAGAAGAAGAAGATGAAGAAGAAAGAGAAGAAGAAGAACATCACGATGATGATGAGGAAGAACATGATGAGGAAGAAGAAGAAGAAGTTGAAGAAGAAGAATAAGAATAACAACAAGTAGTTGAAGAAGAAGAAGGAGGAGGAGAAGAGGAAGGAGAATGGGAACAAGTAGAAGAAGATGATGAAGGAAAAGAGCGAGTAGAAGTTGAAGAAAAAGAAGAAGAAGTAGTAGAAGAAGAAGAAGAAGAAGAAGAAGAAAAAGAAGAAGAAGATGTAGAAGAAGAAGAAAAAGTATGAGAAGAAGAAGAGGACGAAGAAGAAGAAGTAGATGAAGAAGAAGACGAAGAAGAAAAAGGAGAAGAAGAAAAAGAAGAAGAAGAAGAAGTAGAAGAAGAAGAAGAAGAAGAGTTAGAAAAAGACGAAGAAGATGGGGAAGCAAAAGAAGAAGAAGAAGAAGATGATGATGAAAAATAAGATTAATTTTGTGAAAAAGAAGTGGAAAAAGAAGAAGAAGAAGAAGAAGAAGAAGAGGAGGATGAATTAGAAGAAGATGATTGTGGACAATAAAAAGGAGAAGAAAGTGTAGAATAAGAATATGATGTGGAAGAAGAAGAAAAAGAAGAAGAAGAAGTAGAAGAAGAAGAAGAAGAAGAAGAAGAATAATAAGAAGAAGAAGAAGACGAAGAAGGAGATGAACAAGAAGAAAATGAAGGAGAAGATGACAAAGAAGAAGAAGAAGAAGAAGAAGAAGAAAAAGAAGAAGTGAAGAAGAAGTACTAGAAGAAGAAGAAGACCAAGAAGAAGAGGTAGAAGAAGAAGAAGAAGATGAAGAAGAAGAAGAAGCGGATGAAGAAGAAGAAGAAGAAGAAGAAGTAGGAGGAGGAGGTGAAGAAGAAGAAGAAGAAGAAGAAGAAGGGGAAGCAAAAGAAGAAGAGGAAGGAGAAAGAGAAGAAGAAGAATAATAAGAAGTAGTAGAAGAAGAAGAAGTTGAAGATGAAGAAGAAGAAGAAGAAGAAGAAGAAGATAAGGAGGAAAAAGAAGAAGAAGATAAGGAGGAAAAAGAAGAAGAAGACGAAGAGATGTGGAAGTAGAAGAAGAAGAAGAAGAAGAAGAAGAAGAAGAGAAAGAAGAAGAAGAATAAGAAGAAGAAGAAGGAGAAAAAGAGGAAGAAGAAGAAAAGAAACAGAAGAATAAGAAGAAGAAGGACAAGAAGAAGAATGTGAAGAGGAGGAAGAAGGACAGGAGGATGTAAAAGAAAACGAAGAAGATAAAGAAGCAGATGAAGGAGAAGAAGAAGAAGGAGAAGATGAAGAAGAAGATGAAGGGTTAGAAGAAGAATAACAATAACAATAACTATAGTAATATTAATAATATAATACTAACAATAATAATAATGATGATAATAATAATAATAATAATAAGATGAAGAAGAATAAGAAAAATCTAAAGAAGAAGTATAAAAAGAAGAAGAAGGAGAAGAACAAGAAGAATTTGAAGAACCAGTAGAAGGAGTAGAAGAAGAAGAAAAAGAAGAGGAAGAAGGAGAAGAAGAAGAAGAAGAAGTAAAAGAGGTAAAAGAAGAAAAAAAAAGGAGTAGGAGAAGAAGAAGAAGAACGAGAACAAGAGTTGAAGGCGAGGAAGATGAAAAAGAAGAAGAAGAAGAAGCAAAAGAAGAAGAAGAAGAAGAGAAAAAAGAAGAACGGGAAAAGGAAGGAGAAGAAGAAGAAGAAGTAAAAGAAGATGAAGAAGATGAAGAAGAAGAAGAAAAAGAAGAAGAGGAAGAAAAAGAAGAAGAGGAAGAAGAAGACAGAGAAGAAGAAGTAGAAGAAGTAGTAGTAGAAGAAGAAAAACAATAATAAGGAGAAGAAGAAGAATAAGAAGAAGAAAAATAAGAAGAAGAAATAGAAGAGGACGAGGAAGAAGAAGAAAAAGAATTAAAAGAATTAAAAGAAGAAGAAGAAGAAGAAGAAGAAGAGTAAGAAGAGGAAGAAGGAAAAGAAGAAGAAAAAGAAGAAGCAGAAGAAGATGTAGAAGAAGAAGAAGAAGAAGAAGAAAAGGAGACAAAGTAGAAGAAGAAGAAGGAGGAGGAGGAGAAGGAGTAGAAGAAAAAGAAAAAGTAAAAGAAGAAGAAGAAGAAAAAGAAGAAAAAGAATAAATAGTTGAATAAGAAGAGGAAGAAGTAGAGGTAGATTGAGAGGAAGGAAAAGAAGAAGGTGGGGAATGAGAGGAAGGCGAAGAAGAAGAAGAAGGGGGAGAAGAAGTAGAAAAAGAAGAATGAGAAGAGGATGAAGAAGAACTAGAAGGAAGTCAAGGAGAAGAAGAAGAATAAAAGTAAGAACAAGATGAAGAGGAAGAATTAGAGGAAGAAGTTGATGAAGAAGAAGAAGAAGATGAAGAAGATGAAGAAGAAGAAGAAGGAGATGGAGAAGGAGAGGAAGGAGAAGTAGAAGAAGAAGAAGAAGAAGGAGAAGAAGAAAAAGAAGAAGGAGAGGAAGATGATGAAGAAGAAAAAGAAGAAGAAGTAGGCAAAGAAGAAGCAGAAGAAGAAGGAGAAGAAGAAGAAGAGGAAGAAGAAGTGGAAGAAGAACAAGAAGAAGAAGGACGATGAGGAGAAGAAGACGAAGAAGAAGAAGAAGAAGAATGACAAAAGGAAGAAGAAGAAGAAGAAGGAAAAAAGGAAGAAGAAGAAGAAGAAGAAGAAGAAGAAGAAAAGATCATGAGGAAGAAGAAGAAGTAAAGGAAGAGGATGAAGAAGAGGAAGATGATGATGATGAAGAAGAACTGGAAGAGGAAGACGAAGGAAAGGAAGAAGAAGAAGAAGATGATGATGATGACGAAGAAGTTTAAAAGCAGACAAAAAAGATGCAGATAAAGAAGCAGAAGAAGAAGAAGCAGAAGGGGAAGAAGAAGAGCGGCAGTAAGATGTAGAAGAAGAAGAAGAAGAAGAAGAACATAGAACAGAAAAAGAAGGAGGAGGAGAAGAAGAAGAAGCAGAAGAGGAAGAAGTAAAAAAAGATGAAGAAGAAGTAGAAGAAGAAGGAGGAGAAGAAGAAGAAGTAGGAGAGGAAGATGATGAAGAAAAGAAGCAGTGGAAGAAGAACAAGAAGAAGAAGGACGATGAGGAGTGGACGAGGAAGAAGAAAAAGAAGAAGAAGTTGAAGAAGAAGGACAAGAGGAAGAAGAAGAAGAAGAAGAAGAAGAAGAAAAGGAAGAAGAAGAAGAAGAACAAGAACAAGAAGAAGGAGAAGAAGAAGGAGAAGAAGGAGATGAAGAAGAAGAAAAAGAAGAAGAAGAAGAAGAAGAAGAATATCATGAGGAAGAAGAAGAAAAGGGAGAAGAAGAAGAGGAAGTAAAAGAAGGGGAAGATGAAGAGGAAGAAGATGATGGTGAAGAAGAAGTGGAAGAGGAAGGCCAAGAAAAGGAAGAAGAAGAAGATGATGATTATGATGAAGAAGAAGTCGAAAAGCAGACATAGAAGAAGAAGAAGAAGAAGAAGATGACGAAGCACTAGAAGAAGGGGAAGAAGAAGAAGGCGAGTAAGATGAAGAAAAAGAAGAAGAAGAAGAAGAAGAACACTAAATAGAACAAGAAAAAGAAGAAAAAGAAGAAGAAGTAGAAGAAAAAGAAGAATAGTAATTATAATAAAAATAATTATAAATATACTAAAAAGAAGAAAATGAAGAAGAAGAGGAAGAAGAAGGAGATGGATATTCAGTTGAAAAAGAAGAATCAGACGAAATACTAGTAGTAGTAGAAGAAGAAGAAGAAAAAATAGAAGAAGAAGAAGAAGGAGAAGAAGAAGAAAAAGAAGAAGAAGAAGAAGTCGAAGAAGAAGAAGAAATAGAAGAAGAAGAAGGTGAAGAAGAAGAAAAAGAAGAAGAAGAAGAAGAACAAGAAGAAGAGGATGAAGAAGAAGAAGTCGAAGAAGAAGAAGTAGAAGAAGTAGAAAAAAGAGAAGGGAGAAATAGAAGAAGAAGAAGGAGAAGAAGAAGAAGAAGAACTAGAAGAAGAAGAAGAAGACGAAGGAGAAGAGGAAGAAGATGTAGAAGAAGAAGGCGAAGAAAAAGAAGAAGATGAAGAAGAAGAAAAAAAGAAGAAGAGGAAGAATAAGAAAAAGAGCAAGAAGAATAAGAAGAAGAAGAAGAAGAAGAAGGAGAGTTAGGACAAATAAAGGAAGAAGAACAAGAAGATGAAGGAGTAGAAGATGAAGAAGAAGAATAAGAAGAAAAAGAAAAAGAACAATAAAAACTAGTAGATGAAAAAGATGAAGAAGAGGAAAAAGAAGTAGAAGAAGGAGATGATGACAAAGAAGAAGTAGAAGAAGAAGAAAAAGAAGAAAAAGATGGAATGTAGAAGAAGAAAAAGAAGAATATGAAGAAGAAGAAGAAGAAGAGGAAGAAACAAAAGAAGAAGAAGACGAAGTGGAAAAAGAAGAAGAAGAAGAAGAAGAAGAAGAAGAAGATGAAGAAGAAGGAGAAGAAGAAGAAGATCACGATGATGATGAGGAAGAACATAATGAGGAAGAAGAAGAAGAAGTTGAAGAAGAAGAATAAGAATAACAACAAGTAGTTGAAGAAGGAGGAGGAGGAGGAGAAGATGAAGGAGAATGGGAACAAGTAGAAAAAGATGATGAAGGAAAAGAGCGAGTAGAAGTTGAAGAAAAAGAAGAAGAAGTAGTAGAAGAAGAAGAAGAAGAAGAAGAAGAAAAAGAAGAAGAAGATGTAGAAGAAGAAGAAAAAGTATGAGAAGAAGAAGAGGACCAAGAAGAAGAAGTAGATGAAGAAGAAGACGAAGAAGAAAAAGGAGAAGAAGAAAAAGAAGAAGAAGAAGAAGAAGTAGAAGAAGAAGAAGAAGAAGAAGAAGAAGAGTTAGAAAAAGACAAAGAAGATGAGGAAGCAAAAGAAGAAGAAGAAGAAGATGATGATGAAAAATAAGATTAATTTTGTGAAAAAGAAGTGGAAAAAGAAGAAGAAGAAGAAGAAGAAGAAGAGGATGAATTAGAAGAAGATGATTATGGACAATAAAAAGGAGAAGAAAGAGTAGAATAAGAATATGATGTGGAAGAAGAAGAAAAAGAAGAAGAAGAAGAAGAAGAAGAAGAAGAAGAAGAACAAGAAGAAGAATAAGAAGAAGAAGAAGACGAAGAAGGAGATGAACAAGAAGAAAATGAAGGAGAAGATGACAAAGAAGAAGAAGAAGAAGTAGAAGAAGAAGAAGAAGAAAAAGAAGAAGTGAAGAAGAAGTAGTAGAAGAAGAAGAAGACCAAGAAGAAGAGGAAGAAGAAGAAGAAGAAGATGATGAAGATGAAGAAGCGGATGAAGAAGAAGAAGAAGATAAGGAAGAAGAAGAAGAAGAAGAAGAAGAAGATGGGGAAGCAAAAGAAGAAGAGGAAGAAAGAAAAGAAGAAGAAGAATAAGAAGAAGTAGTGGAAGAAGAAGAAGATGAAGAAGAAGAAGAAGAAGAAGAAGAAGAAGAAGATAAGAGGAAAAAGAAGAAGAAGACGAAGTAGAAGACGAAGAGATGTGGAAGTAGAAGAATAAGAAGAAGAAGAAGAAGAAGAAGAAGAAGGAGAAAAAGAGGAAGAAGAAGAAAAAGAAGCAGAAGAATAAGAAGAAGAGGAAGAAGGACAAGAAGAAGAATGTGAAGAGAGGAAGAAGGACAGGAGGATGAAAAAGAAAACGAAGAAGATAAAGCAGCAGATGAAGGAGAAGAAGAAGAAGGAGAAGATGAAGAAGAAGATGAAGAGTTAGAAGAAGAATAACAATAACAATAACTATAGTAATATTAATAATATAATACTAACAATAATAATAATGATGATAATAATAATAATAATAATAAGATGAAGAAGAATAAGAAAAAGCTAAAGAAGAAGTATAAAAAGAAGAAGAAGGAGAAGAACAAGAAGAATTTGAAGAACCAGTAGAAGGAGTAGAAGAAAAAGAAGAAGAAGAGGAAGAAAGAGAAGAAAAAGAGGAAGAAAGAGAAGAACAAGAAGAAGAAGTAGATAAGGTAAAAGAAGAAAAAAAGAAGTAGTAGGAGAAGAAGAAGAAGAAGAACGAGAACAAGAGTTGAAGGCGAGGAGGATGAAAAAGAAGAAGACGAAGAAATAGAAGAAGAAAAAGAAGAAGAAGAAGCAAAAGAAGACGAAGAAGAAGAGAAAAAAGAAGAACGGGAAAAGGAAGGAGAAGAAGAAGATGAAGAAGTAGAAGAAGATGAAGAAGAAGAAGAAAAAGAAGAAGAGGAAGAAAAAGAAGAAGAAGAAGAAGAAGACAGAGAAGAAGAAGAAGTAGAAGTAGTAGTAGAAGAAGAAGAAGAATAATAAGGAGAATAAGAAGAATAAGAAGAAGAAAAATAAGAAGAAGAAATAGAAGAGGACGATGAAGAAGAAGAAAAAGAATTAAAAGAATTAAAAGAAGAAGAAGAAGAAGAAGAAGAAGAAGAAGAGTAAGAAGAGGAAGAAGGAAAAGAAGAAGAAAAAGAAGAAGAAGCAGAAGAAGATGTAGAAGAAGAAGAAGAAGAAGAAGAAAAGGAGACAAAGTATAAGAAGAAGAAGGAGGAGGAGGAGAAGGAGTAGAAGAAAAAGAAAAAGTAAAAGAAGAAGAAGAAAAAGAAGAAAAAGAATAAATAGTTGAATAAGAAGAGGAAGAAGTAGAGGTAGATTGAAAGGAAGG
>JAIUJO010000607.1:100000-132500 GCA_023846275.1 Vanilla planifolia | reverse complement strand
AGAAGAAAATGTAAAAGAAGAAGAAGTAGAAGACGAACAAGATGGAGAAGAAGAAGAAGGAGAAGAAGAACAAGAAGTAGGAGAAGAAGACGAAGAAAAAAAAGTTGAATAATAATAATAATAATATTAATAATAAAAAGTAGGAATAAGAAGAAGAAGAAAAAGAAGAAGAAGATGTTGGAGAAGAAGCAAAAGAAGGAAATGAAGCATAACAAGAAGAAGAAAATGAAGAAGAAAAAAGGTAAGAAAAGAAGAAGAAGGAGAGGAAGAAAAAGAAGAAGAAGAAAAATAAGTAGATGAAGAAGAAGAAAGAGAAGAAGGAGAAGAAGATGAAGTAGAAAAGGGAGGAAAAGAAGAAGGAGATGCAGAAGAAGAAGAAGAAGAAAAGATGGAGAAGTAGAAGAAGAAGTTGGAGAATATAATGCATAACAAAAAGAAAAAGAAGAAAAAGAAGAAGAAGGAGAAGAAGACGAAGAAGAAAAAGAAGAAAAAGAAGAAGAAGATGAAGAATAAGGTGGACAAGAAGAAGCAAAAGAAGAAGAAGAAGAAGAAGACGAAGAAGAAGAAGAAGACAAAGAAGAAAAAGAAGAAGTAAAAGAAAAAGAAGAAGAACAAAAAGAAGGAGAAGATGAGGAAGAAGAAAAAGTAGAAGAAGAAGAAGAAGAAGAAGAAGTAGAATGAGGACAAGAAGAAGAAGAAGAAGAAGAAGAAGAAGAAGAAAAGAAGAAGAAGAAGAAGAAGAAGAAGAAGAAGACAAAGAAGAAGAAGAAGAAGATGAAAATGAAAAAGAAGAAGAAGACGATGGAGAAGAAAAGGATGAGGAAGACGAAGAAGAAGAAAAAGAAAAAGAAGAAGTTGAAGGAGAAGAAGAAGAAGAAGAAGATGACGATGAATAAGAAGAAGAAGTAGAAGCAGAAGAAGAAGAAGAAGAAGAGGAAGAAGAAGAGGAAGTAGTCGTAGACGATGAAGAAGAAGAAGAATAATTAGAAGAAGAAGACAAAGATGAAGAAGGAAAAGAAGAAAAAGAAAAAAAGTAGAAGTAGAAGAAGAAGAAAAAGAAGAAAATGAAGAGGAAGTAAAAGAAGAAAAGAAAAAGGAGAGGAGGAAGAAGAAGAAGAAGAAAAAAAGAGGATGATGAAAAAGAACTAGTAATAGTAGTAGTAGAAGAAGTAGTAGAAGAAGAAGAAGAAGAAGAAGAAGAAGGGGACGAGAAGGAAGAAGAAGAAGAAGAAGAAGAAGTAGTAGTAGTAGTAGTAAAAGAAGAAGAATAAGAAGAAAAAAAGGACAACTAGAAAAAGAAAAAAAAGTAGAAGTAGAAGAAGAAGAAGAAGTGGAAGAAGAAGAAGGAGAAGAAGTAGGAGAAGAAGAACAAGAAGAGGAAGTAGGAGGAGATGGAGAAGGAGTAGAAGAAGAATAAGATTAAGAATAATCACAATAATAAAAAGAAGTAAGAAGAAGAAGAAGAAGAAGAACATGGAGAAGAAGAGAAAGGAGAAGAAGAAGTTGAAGAAGAAGAAAAAGAAGTAAAAGAAGAAGAAGAAGAAGAAGAAGAAGAGGAAGAAGGTGAAGAAGGAGAAGAAGAAGAATAAGAAGAAGATGGAGAAGAAAAGGAGGAGAAGATGATGAAGACGTGGAAGAAGAAAAAGCATGAGAAGAAGAAGAAAAGATAAAGAAGAAGAAGAAGAAGTACAAGTAGGAGAATATGAAGCAAAATAAAATGAAGAAGAAGAAAAAGTAGAAGAAGGAGAAGAAGAAGAAGAAGAAAAAGAAGAAGAAGAAGAAGAAAAGAGGAAGAAGAAGACAAAGAAGAAGAAGAAGAAGATGATGATGATGATGTTGATGAATAGATTACAGAAGTAAATGCAAAATATTATTAATAATAATAATAATAATAAGTTCATGATGTTGTAGAAGGAAAAGAAGAGAAGAAGAAGAAGATGAAGAAGAAGATGATGATGAAGAAGAGGAAGAGGAAGAGGAAGAAAAAGTAGTAGTTGTAGAAGAAGAAAAAGAAAATTAGAAAAAGATGAAAAAGAAGAAGAAGAAGAAGATGAAGAAGAAGAAAAGGAAGAAGAAGAAGAAGTAGTAGTAGTTGTAGGAGAAGGAGAAGAAGAAGAAGAAGAAGTAGAAAAAGATGGGGAAGAAGAAGAAGAAAAAGAAGTAGAATAAGAAGCAAAATTAAAAACAAGAAGAAGAAGAAGAAGAGAAGAAGAAGAAGAAGAAGAAGAAGAAGAAGAAGAAGGAGTAGAAGAAAAAAAAGGAGAAGAAGAAGGAGGAGAAGATGATGGAGAAGAAGAAGTAGGAGAAGAAGAACAAGAAGAAGAAGTAGAAGGAGAAGGAGAAGGAGAAGAAGAAGACGAAAAATAATCACAATAATAAAAGGAAGCAAGAAGAAGAAGAAGAAGAAGATGGAGAAGAAGTAAAAGGAGAACAAGAAGCTGAAGCAGAAGAAGAAGAAGAAGAAGTAGAAGTAGAAGAAGAAGAAGAAGAAGAAGGGGAAAAAAGAGAAGAGGAAGAAGAAGAAGAAGAAAAAGAAGAGGAAAAAGGTGAAGAAGGAGAAGAAGTAGAAGAAGAAGAAGAAGATTGAGAAGAAAGAGGAGGAGAAGATAATGAAGACGAGGAAGAAGAAAAAGCATGAGAAGAAGAAGAAGAAGAAGTAGGAGAATATGAAGCAAAAGAAAAAGAAGAAGAAGAAAAAGCAGAAGAAGGAGAAGAAGAAGAAGAAGAAAAGAAGAAGAAGAAGACGAAGAAGAAGAAGAAAAGAAGAAGAAGAGGAAGAGGAAGAAGAAGAAGAAGAATAATAAGAAGAAGAAGAAGAAGAAGAAGAAAAAGAAGAACAGCAAGAAGAACAAGGAGAACAAGGAGAAGAAGAAGAAGACAAAGAAGAAGACGAAGAAGTAGATGAAGAAAAAGAAGAATAATAATAAGAGGAAGAATGAAAAAGAGAAGAAGCAGAAGAAGGAGGAGAAGAAGAAGAAAAAGAAGGAGATGAAGAAGAAGAAGAAGGAGGAGGACGAGGAGGAGTAGGACAAAAAGAAGAAGAAGAAGAAGAAGAAGTAGAAGAATATCAAAAAGAAAAAGTAGAAGAAGAAGGAGAAGATGAAAAAGAAGAAAGAAAAAGAAGAGGAGGAGAAGTAGAGGAAGAAGAAGAAGAAGAAGAAGATGAAGAAGACGAAGGAGATGAAAAAGGAGAAGAAGGAGAAGAAGGAGAAGAAGAAGAATAGGAAGAGGAAGAAGAAGAAGAAGAAATGGAAGTAGAAGGAGAAGGAGATGGAGAAGGAGAAGAAGAGGAAGAACAAGAAGAAGGTGGAGAAGAAGACAAAGGAGGACAAGAAGAAGAACAAAAAGAAGGAGGAGGAAAAGAAGAAGAACAAGAAGAAAAAGAAGAATAAGCATAAGAAGAAGAAGAAAAAGAACAAGAAGAAGGATAAAAAGAAGAAAAGTAGGAAAATAAGAAGCAAAAAGAAGAAGTTGAAGAAAAAGAAGAAGGAGAAGAAGAAGAAAGTGAAGAAGAAGACGAAGAATAAGAAGAAAAAGAAGAAAGAGAAGAAGGAAAAGAAGAAGGAGAAGAAGGAGAAAAAGAAGAAGAAGGAGAGGAAGAAGAAGAATAAGAAGAAAGACATGAAAAAAAAGAAGAAGAAAGTGAAGCAGAAGAAGAAGAAGAAGAAGAAGAAGAAGGTGGAGCAGGAGGAGAAGAATAAGAAGAAGAAGAAGTAGATGCAGTAGAAGAATCAGAATAGTAAGAAGCAAAATAAAAATGCAGAGGAAGAAGAAGACGAAGAAAACGAAGAAAGAGAAGTAGAAGAAGATGAAGAAGAAGAACAAAAAGAAGAACAATAAGAGGAAGTAAGAGAACAAGAAGCAAAAATGAAGAGGAGGAAGAAGAAGAACAAAGAGAAGAAGAAGAAGAAGAAGGAGAAGAAGAAGAAGAAGAAGAAGAAGAAGAAGAAGATGAAGGAGAAGAAGGAGAAGAAGTAAGAGAAAAAGAAGGAGAAGAAGAATGAGAAGAAGAGGAAGAAGAAGAAGATGACAAAGAAGAAGGAGGAGAAGAAGAAAAATAAAAAAGAAGTAGAAGAAGATGGAGAACAAGAAAAAGAAGAAAGAGAAGAAGAAGAATGAGAAGAAGAAAAAGAAGAAGGAGAAGAAGTAGAAGAAAAAGATGACCAAGAAGAAGAAGGCAAAGAAGAAGAGGTTGAAGAAGAAGGAGAAGAAAATGAAGAAGATGAATGAGAAGAAGGAGAAGAAGAAGAAGGAGAAGAAGGAGAAGATGAAGAAGACCAAGAAGAAGTAGAAGAATAAAAAGAAAATGAAGCGGAGGAACAAGGAGAACTAGAAGAAGAAGACGAAGAAGAAGAAGAAGAAGAAGAAGAAGAAGAAGAAGATGGAGAAGAACAAGGTGGAGTAGAATAAGAAGATGAAGAAGAAGAAAAAGAAAAAGAAGGAGAAGGAGAAGAAGAAGAAGAAGAATAAGAAGCAAAATAAAGAAGAATAAGAAGAAGAAGAAGAAGAAGAAGAAAAAGAAGAAGGAGAAGAAGTAGAAGAAGAAGAAGATGATGAAGAAGAGCAAGAAGAAGAAGAAGAAGATGAAGAAGATGGAGAAGAAGAAGAAGGAGAAGAAGAATAAGTAGAAGAAGAAGAACAAGAAGAAGACGAAGGAGAAGAAGATGAATAATAAAAATAGTAATAATAAAAAGCAAGAAGAAGAAGAAAAAGAAGAAGAAGATCAAGATGGAGAAGAAGAAAACGAAGGAGAAGAAGCAGAAGTAGAGGAAGTAGAATAAAAAAAGTTGGAGGAGAAGAAGAAGAAGTAGAAGTAGAAGAAGAAGAAGAAGGAGAAGAAGAAGAAGAAGTAGATGAAGAAGAAGAAGGAGAGGAAGGAGAAGCAGATGAAGGAAAAAAGGAGGAGAAGAAGAAGATGAAAAACAAGGAGAAGAAGAAGAAGACAAAGAAGAAGAAGGAGAAGAAGAGGAAGAAGAAAAAGAAGAAGTAGCAGTAGAAGAAGAAGAAGAAGAAGAAGAATAAGAAGGACAAGAAGAAGAAAAAGAAGAAGAAGAAGAAGAAGACGAAGAAGAAGAAGAAGAAGATGAAGAGGAAGAAGAAGAAGAAGAAGAAGAAGAAGAAGAAGAAGAAGTGGAAGATGATTAAAAAGAAGAAGATGATGTAGAAGAAAAAGTAGAGGAAGAAGAAAAAGAAGAAGAAGAGAAAGTAGATGTATTAGATGATGAAGAAGAAGAAGAAGAAGGTGAAGGAGAAGAAGGAGAAGAAGTAGGCGAACAAGAAGGGGAAGAAGAAGGAGAAGAATAAAGAAGAAGAAGATGAAAAAGAAGAAGCTGGAGAAGAAGAAAAATTAAATAGAAGAAGTAGAAGAAGATGGAGAACAAGAAAAAAGAGAAAGAGAAGAAGAAGAAGAAGAAGGAGATGAAGAAAAAGAAGAACGAGAAGAAGCAGAAGAAAAATATGACCATGAAGAAGAAGGCAAAGAACAAGAAGGCAAAGAAGAAGAAGATGAAGAAGAATAAAAGAAGATGAAGAAGTTGAATGAGAAGGAGGAGAAGAAGAAGGAGAAGAAGGAGAAGATGAAGAAGGGCAAGAAGAAGAAGAAAAATTTAAAGAACAAGAAGACGAAGAACAAGGAGAATTAGAGCAAGTAGAAGAAGTAGAAGATGGTGAAGAACAAAAAGGAGTAGAATAAGAATAATAAGAAGAAGAATCAAGAAGAAGAAGAAGAAGAATAAGGAGAAGACGAAGAAAAAGATTAAGAAGCAAAATAAAGAAGAAGGAGACAGAGAAGAAGAAAAAGAAGGAGAAGAAGCAAAAGATGATGAAGAAGAAGAAGTTGAAGAAGAAGAAGAAGAAGAAGAAGATGGTGAAGAAAAAGAAGGAGAAGAAGAACAAGTAGTAGAGGAAGAAGGAGAAGACGAAGATGAATATTAATAATAGTAATAATAAAAAGAAAGTAGAAGAAGAAAAAGAAGATGAATATCAAGATGGAGAAGAAGAAAAAGAAGGGGAACAGGCAGAAGTAGAAGAAGTATAAGAAGAAAAAGCAGTAGGAGAAGAAGAAGAAAAAGTGTAGAAGAAGAAGAAGAAGAAGGAGAAGAAGAAGAAGAAGAAGAAGTTGAAGAAGAAGAAGGAGAACAAGGAGAAGTTGATGAAAGAGAAAATGGAGGAGAAGAAGAAGAAGCAGAAGAAGAAAATGAAAAAGAACGAGAAGAAGAAGAAGTAGGAGAATATAGTGCAAAAGAAAAAGACTAGAAAGAAAAAGAAGAAGAAGGAGAAGAATAGGGAGAAGAAAATGAACAAGAAGAAGAAGAAAAAGAAGAAGAAGAATAAGGGATACAAAAAGAAACAGGAGAAGAAGAAGAAGAAGAAGAAGAGGAAAAAGAAGACGTAGAAGAAGAAGAAGATGAAGAAGAAGAAGAAGAAGTTGAAAAAGAAGAAGAAGATGATGAAGAAGAAAAAGAAAAGGAAGAAGAAGAAGAAAAAGAAGAATTAGAAGTAGAAGAAGAAGTAGAAAAAGAAGATGACAATGAATAAGAAGAAGAAGAAGAATAAGATGAAGAAAAAGAAGAAGAAGTAGTAATAGAAGAAGAAGAGGAAGAAGAAGAAGAAATAGTAGTGGAGGAAAAAGAAGAATAAGAAGTAGATGGAGTAAAAGATGAAAATGCAGCAGAAGAAGAAGAAGTAGAAGAAGAAGAAGAAAAAGAGGAAGAAGAAGAAGTGGAAGAAGAAGAAGAAGAAGTGGAAGAAGAGGAAGAAGAAGAAGAAGATTAAGAAGAAAAGAAATAGTAGTAGTAGTTGTAGTAGTAGTAGAAGAAGGGGAAGAAGAAGGAGAAAGGGAAGAAGAAAAAGAAGAAAAGGAAGAAGATGTAGAGAAAGTGGAGGATGAAGAAGATGGGAAAGAGGAGGAAGAAAAAGAAGGAGAAGAAGAGGAAGGTGAGGTAGAAGACGATATGGAACCACAGGAAAATGAGCAAAAATGAGAAGAAAAGTAAGAAGAAGTAGAAGAAGAAGAAAAAGAAGAATAAGAACAAGAAGAGGAAGAAGAAGAACTTGAGGTGGAAAAGAAGATGAAGTGGAAGAAGAAGAAGAAGAAGAAGAAGAAAAAGAAGAAGAAAAAGAAGAAAAAGAAGAGGATTGAGAACGGGAAGAAGTAGAAGATGAAAAAGATGAAAAGAAGAAGAAGAAGAAGAAGAAGAAGGGGAAGAAGAAGATGATAAAAGAGAAAAACTAGAAGAAGATGAGGTGGAGGAAGTAAAAGAAGAAGAAGAAGAAGAAGAAGAAGAGGAAGAACAGGAAGAAGAAGAAGAAGATGAGGTAGATGAGGAAGATAAGGAAGAAGATGAAGAAGAAAGCGAGCAAGAAGAACAAGAGGATTTGGAAGAAGATGAAGAAGAGGAAGAAGAAGATAATGAAGAAAACAAGAACAACAACATGAAGAGGAAGAAGAAGAGGAAGAAGAAGAAGAGGAAGAATAACAAGAACAAGATGAAAAAGTGAAAGAAGAGGAGAAAAAGAAGAAGCAGCAACACAAGAAGAAGAGGAGAAAGAGGAAGAAGAAGAAGTAGTAGTAGTAGTAGAAGAAGAACAACAAGAAGATGAATAATAATAATAATAATAATAAGAAGTAGAAGAAGACAAAGAGGAAGAAGTAGAAAAAGATGAAGAAGACGAAGAAGAAGAGAATGAAGATGAGGAAGATGAAGAAGTAGAGGAACAAATAGGTGTAGAAGAAGAAGAAGAAGAAGGATTAGAAGAAAGTCAATAAGAAAAAGAAGTAAAAGAAGAAGAGAAGGAGAAGGAGGAGGAGGAAGAAAAAGAAGAAAAAGAAGAAGAAGAAGAAGAAGAAGAAGAGTAGGAAAGAGAAGAAGAAGAAGAAGACGTTGAAGAAGGGTAAGAAGAAGAAGAGGAGGAAGAAGAAGAAGAGAAAGATGGGGAAGGAAAAGAAGAGGAAGATGGGGAAGAAGAGGAAAAAGAATAAGAAGAAGATGGGGAAGAATAAGAAGAAGAAGAAGAAGAAGAAGAAGGGAAAGAAGCATAGAAGAAGAAGAAGATGATGATGATGAGGAGGAACATGGTGAGGAAGAAGAAGACGAAGTAGTTGTAGAAGAAGAAGAAGAAAAATAAGGAAAAGCAAAAGAAGAAGAAGAAGAAGGAGAAGAAGAAGAAGAAGATGAAGAAGAAAAAGAAGAAGAAGAAGAAGAAGAATAGAAAGAAGAAGATTTGGAAGACGAAGAGGAAGCAAAAAGTAGTAGAAGAAGAAGAAGACTAGGAAGATGGGGAAAAAGAGGAGGAACAAGAAGAAGAAGATGAGGAAGAAGTATAAGAGGAGAGCAAAAAGAAGAAGAAGAAAAAGAAGAAGAAGAAGAATTGGAAGAGGAAGATGATGAAGAGAGGAATAGGTAGAAGAGGAAGATGATGAAGAGAGGAATAGGTAGAAGAGGAAGAAGAGGAGGAAGAAGAAAAAGAGGAAGAAGAGGAAACTGAAAAGGAAGAAGAAGAAGAAAAATAGTAGGAAGAAGAAGTAGAATAAGAAGATGAAACAAAAAGAGAAGAAGAGGAGGAAGAAGAAAAAGAAGAATAAGAAGAGAAAGAAGAAGAAGAGATAGAAGAGGAACAAGAGGAGAAAGAAGAAGAGGAAGTGGAAGAAAAAGAACAAGAAGAAGAAGAAGATGATGAAGAAGAAGTACTAGTAGTTGTAGAAGGAGAAGAAGAAGAAGAAGAACAAGAACAAGAACAAGAAGTAGAAGAAGAAGTAGTAGAAAAAGAAGAAAATGATGAAGAAGAAGAAGTTAATAGAGAAGAAGAGGAGGAAGAAAAACACAAAGAAGAAGAAGTAGAACTAAAGAAGAAGAAGAAGAAGATGATTAAGAAGAAGATGAAGAAGAAGGTGATGAAAAAGAAAAGAAAGAAAAGAAGAAGTAAAAGAGGAAGAAGAAGTGGAAGAGGAGGAGGAGGAAGAAGAAGAAGTTGAAGTGGAAGAAGAAGGGAAGGAGAAGAAGAAGAAGGAGGAGAAGAAGAAGAAGAAGAAGAAGAAGAAGAATAGGAAGATGAAGAAGAGGAAGAAGAAGAAGAAGGAGAAGAAAAAATGGAAGAAGTAGAAGTAGTAGAAGAAGAAGAAAAAGAAGAATTATAGGAAGAGGAAGAAGAAGAAGAAGAAGAAGAAGAGGAAGAAGAAGAAGACGAAGAAGAGGAAGAAGAAGAAAGATGGAGAAAGATGAAAAAAGAAAGAATAAAGAAGAAGAAAGATAGAAGATGGAAGAAGGAAGAGAGAAGAACGAAGAAGGAAGAAATATGAGGGACGAAGGAAGAAGGAAGACGGAAGAACAAAGAATGAAGAAGTAGAAGAAGAAGATGAAGAAGAAGAAGATGGCGAAGAAGAGGCAGTGGAAGAGGAAGAAGAAGAGCAAGAAGAAGACAAAGTGGAAGTGAAGCAAGAAGAAAAATAGGAAGAAGAAGATGAAGAAGAAGAAGAAGAAGAAGAAGGAGAGGAGGTATCAGAAAAAGAATAAGAACAAGAAGAGGAAGAAGAAGTGGAAGAAGTAGAATACAAAGAAGTAGTAGATGTAAAAGAAGAAGTAGATGAAGATGAGGAAACCGATGATGATGAAGAACAAAAAGTAGATGAAGATGAAGAAGAACATGATGATGATGATGAAGAAGAAGAAGAAGAAAAAGAAGAAGAGAAGAAGAAGAAGAAGAAGAAGAAGATGTAGTAGTAGTAGTAGAAGAATTAGAAGAACTAGTAGATGAAGAAGAAGACGAGGAAAAAGAAGACAAAGAAGAAGAAGTAGAAGTAAAAGAAGAAGAAGGAGAAGGAGAAGATCAAGATAAAGAAGAAGAACAAGGAAAAGAAGAAGAGGAAAAAGAAGAAGAAAAAGTAGAAGAGTAGAAGAAAGGGAAGAGGAGGAGGAAGAAGAAGAAGAAGAAGATGAAGAAGAAGAGAAGAAGAAGAAGAAGAAGAAGAAGAAGAAGAATCAAAAGAAGAAAAGTGGAAAAAGAATAAGAAGTAGGGGGAAGAAGTAGAAGTAGAAGAAGAAGGAGGAGAAGAAAAAGAGGAAGTGGAGGAAGAGAAAGAAGAAGAACAAGAAGATGATGAGGAAGATGAAGAAGGAAAAAGGAAGAAATAAGAAGGACAAAGGAAGAAGTAAGATGGAAGAAGGAAGAATGAATAAGTAGCAGAAAAAAGGAAGAAGAAGAAGAAGAAGAGGAAGAGGAAGAGGAAAAGGATGACGAAGAGGAAGAAGAAGACAAAATGGTAGTGGAAGAAAAAGAAGAAAAGGATGACAAAGATGAAGAGAAAAAGGAAGAAGAAGAAGAAGTAGAAGAAGAAGAAGGAGTAGAGGAATCAGAAGAAGAATAAGAAGAAGAAGAGGAAGAAGATGTGCATGAAGAAGAAGAAGAAGAAGACAAAGAAGAAATAGAAGAAGAAGAAGAGAAGAAGTACATTATGAAGAAGAAGAAGAAGAAGAAGAGGAAGAAGAAGAATTAGAAGAAGAGGAAGCAGAAGAAGAAGAAGAAGAAGAAGAAGAAGAGGAAGTAGAAGAAGAAGAAGATGATGATGAACAAGGGGAGGAAGAGAAGAAGAAGAAGACGGAGAAGAAGAATATGTAGTAGTAGAATAAGAAACAAAAGAGCAAGAAGAAGAAGAGGAAGAAGAAGGCGAAGAAGAAAAAGAAGAAGAAGATGAAGATGAAGAAAAGAAGAAGAAGAAGAAGTAGTAGTAGTAGTTGTAGTAGAAGAAGAAGAAGAAGAAGAAGAAGAATAAGAAGAAGATAAAGAAGAAGTGGGAGAAGAAGAAGAAGAAGAAGAAGAAGAAGAAGTAGAGGAAGAGGAAGAAGAACAAGAAGAAGAAGAAGACGCAGAAGAAGAAGTAGATGTAGAAGTAGAAGAAGGAGAAGAAGAAGAAGAAGATAAACATGAAGAAGAAGAAGAAGAACAAGAAGAAGAGGTAGAAGAAGAAGTTGAAGAAGAAGATGAAGAAGATGAAGATGAAGAAGAAGATGATGATGAAGAAGAAGAACAAGTAGAAGAAAAAGATGAAGAACAAGAACAAGAAGAAGAAGAAGAAAAATTATAAGAGGAAGAGAAAGAAGAAGAAGAAGAAGAAGAAGGAGAAGAAGAAGAAGAAGAAGAAGAAAAACAAGAAGAAGATGAGGAGGAAGAAGAAGAAAAAGAAGAAGAAGAAGAAGAAGAAGAGGAAGAAGAAGAGGAAGAAGAAGAGGAAGAAGAAGAAGAAGAAGATGTCTAGATGGATGTGGAAGAAGACGAAGAAGAAGAAGATGAAGAAAAAGAAGAAGGTGAAGAAGAGGTAGGAGAAGATGAAGACAAAGAAGAAGATAAACTACAACAAGAAGAGGAATAAGAAGAAGAAGAAGAAGAAGAGGACAAGTGGAAAAAGAAACAAAAGAAAAAGAAGAAGACCAAATAAAGTGAAGCAGTAGTAGAAGAAGAAGAAGAAGAAGAAGATGATGAAGAAGAAAAAGAGGAAGAAGAAGATGATGGCAAAGAAGAAGAAGAACACGATGAAGACTAAGAGGAAGAAAGGTAAGAGAAGGAAGAAAAAGAACTTGAAGAAAAAGAAGAAGAAGAGAAATAGAAGGAAGAAGAAGTGGAGAAAGTAAAAGAGGAAGATGCAAAAGAAGAGGAAGAAGAACAAGAAAAAGATGAGGAAGAAGAAAAAGAATGAGAAGTAGAAGAAAAGAAAGAAGAACAAGAGGAAAAATAAGATGATGAAGAAGGAGAAGAGGAGGAAGATGATGAACTAAAGGAGGCAAAAGAAGAAGAAGTATAAAAAGAAGAAGAAGAACAAGAAAAAGATGGAGAAGATGAAGATAAAGAAGAAGAAGTAGAAGAAGAAGAAGAAGAAGAGGAAAAAAGAGGAAGAAGACGAAGAAGAAGAAAACGAAGAAGTAGAAGAAGAAGACGAAAAAGAAGAAAAGAAGAAGAAGAAAAGAAAGTAGAATAATAATAATAATAATAAGAAGTAGAAAAAGTGAAAAGATGAAGAAGAAGAGGATGAGGAAGAGGAGAAAGAAGATGAAGAAGATGATGAAGAAGAAGAAGAGCAAGAGGAGAAAGATGAAGAAGAAAAGGAGGAAGAAGAGGAAGAATAAAATGAAGAAGATGAAGAGGATGAAGAAGAAGAAGAAGAGGAAGAAGAAGAAAAATGGGAAGAGGAAAAAGAATAAGAATAACAAGGACTAGAAGAAGAGAAAGAAGAAGATGAGGAAGAAGAAGAAAAAGAAGAGAAAGAAGAGGAACTAGTGGAGGTAAAAGAAGAAGTAGAAAAAGAAGAAGAAGAAGAAGAAGAAGAAGAAGAAGAAGAGGAAGAAGAATGAGAAAAAGAAGTAGTAGAAAAAAAAGGAGAAGCAGAAGAAGAAGAAGAAGAAGAACAAGAAGTTGAAGAAGAAGAAGAGGAAGAAGAACAAGAGGAAGAAGAACAAGAGGTAGAAGTCGATAAAGAAGAAGAAGAAGAAGTAGAAGTAGAGGAACAAGAAGAAGAAGAAGACGAAGAAGCAGAAGAGGAGGATGAGGAACAAGAGGAAGTTGAAGAATAAGAAGTAGAAAAAGAGGAAGAAGAAGAAGAAAAAGAAGGAAAAAAAGAAGAACAAGAAGAACAAGGAGAAGAAGTAGAAGAAGTAAAGAAGAAGAAGAAGAAGTGGAGGAGAATGAAAAAGAAGAAGAAGAAGAAGAAAAAGAAGAAGGAGAACAAGAAGAAGAAGAAGGAGAAGAGGAAGAGGAAGAAAAAGAGGAAGATAATGAAGAAGGAAAAGAAGAAGAAGAAGGAGAAGATGAAGAAGAGAAAAGGGAGGAAGAAGTAGAAGAAGAAGAAGAAGAAGAAGAAGAGGAAGATGTGGAAGTTCAGGAAGAAGAACAAGAAGAAGATGAGCAAAAAAATAGAAGATGAAGAAGAAGTAGAGCAACAAGAAGAAGTGGAACAAGAAGAATTAGAGGAAGATGAGGAATAAGCGGAGGAGGAAGAAGAAGAAGAAGTACAAAAAGTAGAGGAAGAAGAAGAAAAAAAGAAAAAGAAGTAGAATAAGATGAAGAAGGGGAAGAAGAAGAAGAAGAAGAGGAAAAACAAGAAGAAGAAGAAAAAGAAGTGAAAGAAGAAGAAGAAAAAGAAGAAGAAAAAGAAGAAGAAAAAGAAGAAGAAAATGAGGAAAAAGAAGAAGAAGAAGAAGATGGTGAGGAAGATAAGGATGAAGAGGAAGATGAGTAAGAAGAAGAAGAAGTGGATGATAAAGAAGAATAAGTGGAAGAGGAAGAAGAAGAAGAAGAAGAAGAAGAAGAAGAAGACGAGGAGGAAGAAGTGGACAAAGTAGAAGAGGAAGAAGAAAAAGAAGGAAAAAAAGAAAAAGATGGAGAAAAAGAAGAAGAAGATGGAGAACAAGAAGAAAAAGAAAGAATAGAAGAAGAAGAATAACAAAATGAACAACAGGATGAAGAAAAGAAGATGCGTAAGAAGAAGAAGACGAAGAAGTGAACTAGTGGAGGGAAAAGAAGTCGAAGAAGAAGAAGAAGAAAAAAGATGAAAAAGAAGAAGATGGAGAACAACAAGCTGAAGACAAAGAAGAAGAAGAAGAAGAAGAAGAAGAAGAAGAAGAAGTAGAAGAATAAGACGAAGAGGAAGAAGAAATAGAAGAAGAAGAAGAAGAAGAAGAAGGAGAAGAAGAAGAGGAAGAGAAAGATGAGGGACAAGGAGACGATGAAGAAAAAGAAGTAGAAAAAGAAGAGGAAGAAGAAAAAGAAGGAAAAGCAGAAGAAGGAGAAGAAGAAGTAGAAGAAAGAAAAAGAGGATGGGAGAAGAAGAAGAAGATGAGGAGTTGAATAAGATGAAAAAAAAGAAGATGATGAAGAGGAAGAGGAAGGAGAAGAAGAAGAAGAAGAAGAGGAATTAAAAGAAGAAGACGAAGCAGGAAGCAACAAAAGAAGTAGAAGACAAAGAAGATGAGGAGAAAGTGGAAGAATAAGAAGAAGAAGATGAAGAAGAAGAAGAAGAGGAGAGGAAGCAGAAGAAGAAGAAGAAGAAGAAGAAGAGGAAGAAGAGGATGAAGAAGAGAAGAATAGGAGGAAGAGGAAGAAGAAGAATAGGAAGAGGAGGAAGAAGAAGTGGAAGAAGAAGAAGATGAAAAAGAGGAAGAAGAAAAAGAAGAAGAAGAAGAATAAGAAACAAAAGAAGAAGAAGAAGAAGAGGAAGAGCAAGAAGAAAAAGAGGTAGAAGAAGTAAAAGAAGAGAAAGTAGAAGAAGAGAATCAAGAGGAACTAGAGGAGAAAGAAGAAGAGAAAGAAAAGAAAAATGAGGAAGTAAAAGAGGCAGAAGAAGAAGACGTTGATGATGATGACGATTAAGAAGAAGAATAAGGAGTGGCAGTAGTAGTAATAGTATTAGTAGAAGAAGAAGAAGAAGTAGCAAAAAAGAAGAAAAAGAAGAAGAAGAAGAAGAAGAAGTAGAAGAAGAAGAGGAGGAGGAGTAAGAAGATGAAGAAGTAGTAGTAAAGGAAGAAGAAAAAGAAGAAGAAGCAGAAGAAGAAGAAGAAGAAGAAAAAGAAGAAGAAGAAGAGGAAGAATAAAGGAAAGTGGAAGAAGAACAAGAAGTAGAAGAAGAAGAGAAAGAAGAAGAGAAGAAGAAGAAGAAGAAGTGGAACAAGAAGAAGAGGAGAAAAAGAAGAATAAGAACTAGAAGAAGTAGAAGAAGAAGAAGAATAATAACAAGAAGTAAACAAAGAGGAAGAAGAACAAGGAGAAGAAGATGATGAGGAAGAAGAAGAGGAAGAAGATGAAGAAGAAAAAAATAAGAAAAGAAGAAGAAGAAGAAGATGATGATGATGAAGAAGAAGAAAGAGGGAGAAAGAAGAATGAAGAAAGAAGAAGGAAGAAAGAAGATGGAAGAAAGAAGAAGGTAGTAGGAAGAAAGAAGAAAGAAGAAGGATGATAGAAGAAGGAAGATGGAAGAAGGAAGAAAGAAGAAGATGAAGAAGAAGAAAAATAAGAAGAAAAAGAAAAAGAACAAGATGACGAAGAAAAGGAAGAGGAAGAGAAAAAGGAAGAAGGAGAGGAAGAAGAAGAAGAAGAGAAAGTGGATGTGGAAGAAGAAGAAGAACAAGAAGAAGAAGATGAAGAAGAAGAAAAAGAAGAAAAAGAATAAGATAAAGAAGAAGAAGAAGAAGAAGAAGTAGAAAAGAAAAAGCAGAGGAATCAGAAGAAGAATAAGAAGATAAGTAAGAACAAGTGGAAAAAGAAGAAGAAGAAGAACAAAAAAAAGAGGAAGAGGAGAAGGAGAAGTAGAAGACAAAGAAGAAGAAGAAGAAGAAATTGAAGAAGTCGAAGAAGAAGTAGAAAATGAAGAAGATGCAGAAGATGAAGAAGATGAAGATGATGAAGAAGATGAAGAAGAAGATGATCAGGAAGGTGAAGAAGAGAAGAAGAAGAAGAAGAAGAAGAAGAAGAATAAGAAGAATAAGAAGATGATGAAGAAGAAGAAGCAGTAGTAGTGGCAACAGTAGTAGTAGTAGAAGAAGAAGAAGAAGATGAAGATGAAGAAGAAAAAGAAGAAGAAGAAGAAGAATAAAAAGAGGAAGAAGAAGAAAAACTAGTAGAAAAATATGAGGAAAAAGAAGAAGAAGAGGTATGGAAGAGGAAAACGAAGAAGAAGAAGAAGAGGAGCGGAGGAGGAAGAAGAAAAGGAAGAAAAGAAGAAGAAGAAGAAGAACATGAAGAATAGGAAGAAGAAGAAGAAGAAGAAAGGGAAGAAGTTGAAGAAGTAGAAGAAGAAGAGGTAGAGGAAGAACAAGAAGAAGGAGAAGAGGAACATGAAGAAGAAGTAGAGAAAGAGGAGGAAGAAGAAGATGAAAAATGAGGGGAAGATGAGGTAGAAGTGCAAGAAGAGCAAGAAGAAGATGAAGAAGAATTAGGAGAATAAGAAGAAGCAGAGGAAGAGAAAGAATAAGAAGATGAAGAAGAAGTAGAATAAGAGGAAGATGAGGAACATGTGGAGAAGGTTGAAGAAGAGGAAGTAGAAAAGAAGAAGATGATGATGAAGAAAAAGAAGCGAAAGTTGTAGAAGATGAAGATGAAGAAGAAGAAGAAGATGAAGAAGAAGAAGAAGTGAAGAAGAAGAAGAAGAAGAAGGAGAAGAAGAAGAAAAAGAGAAAGAAGATCAAGAAGAAGAAGAAGAAGAAAGAACAAGAAGAAGAATGAGAAGATGAGAAAGATGATGAAAAAGAGATAGAAGAAGAAGAAGATGATGATGACGAGCAAGAAGAAGAAGAGGAAGAGGAAGAGGAAGAAGAAGAAGAAGAAGAAGAAGAAGAAGATGAGGAAGAAGAAGAAGAGGAAGAGGAAGAGGAAGAAGAAGAAGAAGAAGAAGAAGAAGAAAAGGAAGAAGTATAGGAAGAAGAAAAAGAAGAGAAGTAGAAGAGGAAGAAGAGGAAGAAGAACAACAAGAAGATGAGGAACAAGAAGAAGAGGAAGAAGAGAAAGAAGAAGAAGAGGAAGAAAAAGAACAAGAAGAGTAAGCAGAAGAAGAGAAAGATAAGGAATAGGAGGAGGAGGAAGAAGAAGAAGTTGAAAAAAAGAAGTAGAGGAAAAAGAAAGTAATGAAGAAGAAGAAGAAGAATAAGTAGAAGAGGAGGAGGAACATGAATAAGAAGAAGAAGAAGAAGAAGAAGAAGAAGAAGAAGAAGATAATGATGAGGAAGATGAAGGAGGAGAAGAAGAAGAAGAAAAAGAAGAATAAAGAAGGAGAAAGAAGAATAAAGAAAGTAGAAAGAAGAAGGAAGAAAGAAGATGGGAGTAGGAAGAAAGAAGAAGGCAGTAAGAAGAAAGAAGAAGGAAGAAGGAAGAAGGTAGAAGGAAGAAAAAAAGGATGATTGAAGAAGGAAGATGGAAGAAGGAAGAAAGAAGAAGAAGAAGAAGAAGAAGAAGAAGACGAAGAAAAGGAAGAGGAAGAGAAAGAGGAAGAACAAGAGGAAGAAGAAGACAAAGTGGAAGAATTAAAAGAAGAGGCAGAAGAAGTTGAAGAAAAGGAAGAAGAAGAAATAGAAGAAGTTAAAGAAGTAGAAGAAGAAGAAGCAAAAGAAGTAGTAGTGGAAGAAGAAGCAGAGGAATCAGAAGAAGAATAAGAGGATAAGGAAAAAGAAGTGGAAGAAGAAGAAGAAGAAGAAGTGGAAGAAAAAGAAGAAGAAGAAGTTGATGAAGATGAAGAAGAAGAAGAAGAAGAAGAATAAGACGAAGAGGAAGAAGAAGACGAAGAAGAAGAAAAAGAGAAAGAAAAATGTGACAAAAGGAAGAAGAATAAGAAGAAGAAGAAGACTAGAAGAATAAGAAGAAGAAGAGGAAGAGGAAGATGAAGAAGAAGAGGAAGAAGAAGTAGATGAAGAAGAGGAAATAGAAGAAGAAGAACAACAACAACAAGAAGAAGAATAAAAAGATAAAGGAGAAGAAGAAGAAGAAGAAGATGAGGAATAATAAGAAGAAGGTGAAGAAGAAGAAGAAGAGAAAGAAAAAAAAGAAGAGGAGAAATGGGAGGAGAAGAAGAAGAAGAGGAAAAGGAACACGAGGAAGAAGTGGAAGAGGTAGAAGAAGAACAAGAAGAAGAAGAGGAAATGAAAGAAGAAGAAGAAGAAGAAGAAGAAAAATAAAAAGAAGACCAAAAAGAAGAAGAAGAAAAGGAATAACAAGAAGAAGGTGAAGAAGGAGAAGAAGAAGTAAAAGAAGAAGAGGAGAAATGGGAGGAGAAGAAGAAAAGGAAGAAGGATAGGAAGAAGAAAAAAAAGAAGATGAAGAAGAGGAGGAAGAAGAAGAAGTATAAGAAGAAGATGAGGAAGAAGATGAGGAATAAGAAGAAGAGGAAGAAGAGACAGAAGAAGAGGAGGAAGAAAAAGAATAAGCAGAGTAAGCAGAGGAAGGGGAAGATGAAGAATTAGAGGAGGAGGAGGAAGAAGAAGTAGAAAAAAAAGAAGAAGAAAAAGCAAGAAAAGAAGAAGAAGAAGAAGAAGAAGTCGAGGAAGTGGAAGAAGAAGAAGGTGATGAGGAAGATGAAGAAGAACAAGAAGATGATGATGATGAAGAAGACGAAAACGAATAAAGAAGGAAATAGAAGAATAAAGAAATGAGAAAAAAGAAGGAAAAAAGAAGATGGAAGAAGGAAGATGGAAGAAGACATTAGGAAGAAAGAAGAAGGAAGAAGGAAGAAGGAAGAAAATAGAAGTATGATAGAAGAAGGAAGATGGAAGAAGGAAGAAAGAAGAAGAAGAAGAAGAAGAAGAAGAGGAAGATGAAGAAGATGAGGAAAAGGAAGAGGAAGAGAAAGAGGAAGAAGAATAGGAAGAAGAAGGCAAAGTGGAAGTGGAAGAATAAGAAGAAGAGGAAGAAGAAGATGAAGAAAAAGAAGAAGAAAAAGAAAAAGAAGACCAAGAAGGAGAAGAAGAAGATAAAGAAGAAGAAGAAGAAGAAAAAGCAAAAGAAGTAGAAGAAGAAGAAGAAGCAGAGGAAACAGAAGAAGAATAAGAAGATAAGGTAAAAGATGTAGTAGAAGAAGGAGAAGAAGAAGAAGAGTAGAAAAAGAAGAGAAGAAGAAGAAGAAGTAGAAGAAAAAGAAGAAGAACAAGACGAAACAGAGGAAGAGGAAACAGAAGAAGAAGAAGTAAAGGAAGAAGAAGAAGAAGAAGAAGAAGAAGAAGAAGAAGAAGATGAAGAAGACGAAGAAGGGGAAGAAGAGAAGAAGAAGAAGAAGAAAAAGAATAAGAAGAAGAAGAAGAAGAAGAAGAAGAAGAAGAGACGAAGAAGGGGAAGAAGAGAAGAAGAAGAAGAAGAAGAAGAAGAAGTTAATGTTGAAGAAGAAGTAGTAATAGTGGTAGTAATTGAAGAAGAAGAAGAAGAAGAAGATGATGATGATGAAGAGAAAGATGAAGAAGAAGAAGAAGAAGACAAAGAGGAAGAAGGAGACGTTGAAGAAGAAGAAAAAGAGGAAGAAAAAGATTAGAAAAATGAAGAAGAAAAAGAGGAGGAAGAAGAAGAGGAAGAAGAAGAAGAAGAAGAAGAGTAAACCGGAGAAGAAGAAGAAGAAGTAGAAGAAGAAGAAGTAGAAGAATATGAGGAAGAAGAAGAAGAAAAAGAAGATGAGGAATAACAAAAAAGAAGGAGAAGAAGAAGAAAAAGAAGAAGAAGAGGAGAAGAAACGGGAGGAGAAGAAGAGGAAGAGGAAGAGGAAGAGGAAGATTTGGAAGAAGAACAAGAAGAGGAAGAAGAAGCAAAGAAAGTGGAGGAAGAAGAAGATGGGAAAGAGGAGGAAGAAGAAGAAGGAGAAGAAGAGGAAGGTGAGGTAGAAGAAAATGAGCAAAAATGGGAAGAAAAGTAAGAAGAAGAAGAAGAAGAAGAAGAAGAACAAGAAGAGGAAGTAGAAGAACTTGAGATGGAAAAGAAGACGAAGTAGAAGAAGAAAAAAAAGAATAATAAGAAGAAGAAAAAGAAAAAGAAGAAAAAGAAGAGGAAGGAGAACGAGAAGAAGAAGTAGAAGATGAAAAAAAAGAAGAAGAGGAAGAAGAAGAAGGGGAAGAAGAAGAAGAAGATAAAGGAGAAAAACTAGAAGAAGATGAAGAGGAAGAAGAAGTAGTAGAAGAAGAAGAAGAAGAGTAACAAAAAGAAGAAGAAGAAGAAGAAGATGAGGTGGATGAGGAAGAAGAGGAAGAAGATGAAGAAGAAGGTGAGCAAGAAGAAGAGGAGGATTAGGAAGAAGGTGAAGAAGAGGAAGAAGAAGATGATGAAGAAAACAAGATCAACAACCAGAAGAGGAAGAAGAAGAAGAGGAAAAAGAACAAGAACAAGATGAAAAAGTGATAGAAGAGGAGAAAAAGAAGAAGCAGCAGCACAAGAAGAAGAGGAAAAAGAAGAGGGGAAAGAGGAAAAAGAAGTAGTAGTAGAAGAAGAAGAAGAGGAAGACGAAGAGTAATAAGAAGAACCAGAAAAGGACAAGAAGGAGAAGGAGAAGAAGAAGAAAAAGAACAAGAAGTGGAATACATAAAAGGAGGAGGAGGAGAAGAAGAAGAAGAAGAAGAAGAAGAAATAGAAGAAAAAGAAGAAGAGGAAGAAGAAGAAGAGGAAGAAAAAGAAAAAGAAGAAGAAGAAGAGGAAGACAAGGAAGTAGAGGAGGAAGAAGAAGAAGAAGAAGAAGAAAATAAGGAAGAAGAAAAAGAAGAAGAAGATGATGATGTTGATGAAGAATGATGAAGAAGATGAAGAAGAAGAAGAGGAAGATAAAAAAGAAGAAATATAAGAAGATGATGATGAAGAAGGAGAAGAAGTGGAGGTGGAATCAGAAGAGGATGAAGCAGAAGAAGAAGAACAAGTAGTAGAAGAAGAAGAAGAAGAAGAACTAAAACTTAAAGTAGTAGTAGAAGAAGAAGAAGAATTAGAAGAGGAAGAAGAAGAAGAAGGAGACGGAGGAGGAGATAAATGACAAGAAGAAGAAGAGGAAGAAGAAAAACAAGTAGAAGAAGAGGAGGAGGAGGAGTAAGAAGAAGAAGAAATAGAAGAAGAAAAAGAAGAAAAGTAAAAAGAAGAAGTGGAAGAGGAAGAAGACATAGTAGTAGTAGTAGTAGAAGAAGAAGAAGAAGAAGAAGAGGAAGAAGAAGAAGAAGAGGAAGAAGAATATGAAGAAAAAGAAGAAGAAGAAGAAAAAGTGGAAGAAGAAGAAGAAATGGAAGATGAAGAAGAAGAGTAAGACAAAGAAGACAAAAATAAGGAGGAAGAAGAACAAGAAGGGGAAGAAGAAGAAGAAATAGATAAGGTAGAGGAAGAAAAGGTAGATTAGGGATTAAGGATCGGTGCTTAGTTATTAGGGACTAGGAATTTGGTATTTAGGAATATAGATTAAAGATTAGAGAGAGGGATTAGGGATTAAGGATTTTGGAGTTAGCAATTTTGGATTATTGTTTAGAGCGTAGGGGTTAGGGATTAGGGACTATGGATTAGAGAATAAATAATATGGATTAAGGATTAGGGATTAGGGATTACAAATTAAGGATTCAGAATTGAGGGAGTAATTATTGAGGATTAGGGGTTAAAGGTTATGTATTTAAGATTATGGTTTAGAAATTAAGGAATAAGGATTAGGGATTAAGGTTTATGGATTAGAGATCAGAGATTAGTAATGCAAGATTTGAGATTAGATGTTAGAGATTAAAGATTAAGCAATTAAGATTAGTATTACAAATTTGTGATTTTGGATTAAGGATTAAGGATTAGTAATTAAAGATTAAGGATTAAGGACTAGAGATTAAAGATTAAGGATTAAGGACTAGGGATTAAAGATTAAGGATTATGAATTATTCATTATGGATTATAGGTTTGGTGTGAGAGATTAAGGATTTGGTATTAGGGATTAGTGTTTAGGGATTAGAGATTAGGGATTAAAATTATGGATAATAGATTTAGGATGGATTAATGATTAGGGATTAAGGATTAGCGATTAGGGGTAATGGAAAGGAAGAAGAAAGAAAAAAGATTGATGAAGGAAGAAAGAAGAAGAATAAGAGGAGGAAGAAGAGGAGGAAAAAAATGAAGAAGAAGAGGAGGAAGAGGAAGATGAATAATAAAGAAGATGGAAGAAGGAAGGAAGAACAAAGAAGGAAGAAAGAACAAAGTAGGAAGGAAGATGGAAGAAGGAAGAAGAAAGAAGAAAGAAGAAAGAATAAAGAAGAGGAAGAAGAAAAAGAAAAAGGAGAAGGAGAAGGAGGAGAAGGAGATGGAGTAGGAGAAGGAGAAGGTGAAGGAGAAGGAGAAAGACAAAGAGAAGACAAAGAAGAAGAAGGAGGAAGGGAAGGAGGAAGGGAAGGAGGAGGAGAGGAAGAAGAAGAAGGAGGAAGAGAAGGAGGAGGAGAGGAAGAAGAAGAAGAAGAAGAAATAGAAGAAGATGTAGAAGTAGAAGAAGTGCAAGAAGAAGAGGAACAACAAGAACAAGAAAAGAGATGGAGAAGAAGAAGAAGAAGAAGAAGAAGAAGAGGAAGAAAATGAGGAAGAAGAAAAAGAAGAAGAAGAAATGGAATTCTAAGAAGAAGAGGAAGAAGAAGTAGAAGAAGAAAAAGTAGAAGAGGAGGAGGAGGAAGAAGAAGAAGAAGAGGAACAAAAAGAAGAAGAAGAAGAGGAAGATTTGGAAGAAAATGAAGAAGTGAAAATATGGAAGAAGAAGAAGAAGACGAAGAGGAAGAAGTTAAAGAAGAAGAAGGTGAAGAAGAAGGGGAAGAAAAATAAAAAGAAGAGAAAGTAGTGATGGATTAGAATTAGTGATTACGGGTTAGGAATTAGGGACTAAGGAATGAAGGATTAGAGATTAAGTATTAGGGAATGTGGATTAATGATTAAGGAGAGAGTAATTAGGGTTAGGGATTAAGGATTTGGGTGTTAGCAATTACGGATTTAGGTTTAGGGATTAAGGATTAAGGGTTAAGGAGTAGGGATTAAGGAATAAATAATAGGGATTAGGGGTTAAAATTAGGGATTAAGGATTAGGGATTAGGGATGATGTATTAATGATTAGGGACTAGTGATTAAGGATTAAGAATTAAGGGATTAATTATTAAGGATTATGGATTTTTGATTCGGGATTAGGAAATGGGGATTAGGGATTAGGTATTAGAGATTAGTGATTAGGAATGTTGAATTTAGGATTAGATTAAGGATTATAGAATAATGGATAAGCAATACCATTAGAGATTTAAGATAAGAGATTAAGGATTAGGTATTTGTGATTAAGGATTAAGGATTATGGATTAAGGTTTAAAGATTAGGGATTATGGATTATAGATTAGAGATTAGGGATTAGAGTTTAAGGATTAGAGATTAGAGATTAGAGATTAAGGATTAAAGATTAAGGATTGGAGATTATTGATAAATTAGAGATTAGGCATTATGGATTAGGCATTAGTGATTGGGATTAATGGAAAGGGAGAAAGAAGAATGGAGAAAGAAGAAAAAGAAGGAAAAATGAAGAAGAAGAGGAGGAAAAAGAAGGGAAAGGAGGAGGAGAAGAAGAAGAGAGGAAGAAGAAGAAAGAGAAGAAGAGGAAGAATAGATAATAAGGAAGAAGGAAGAAGGATGACAGAAGGAGGAAGGAGGAAGGAAGAAGGAAGTTTAAAGAAGGAAGGAGAAAGGAAGAAGGAAGAAGAAAGAAAGAAAAATAGAGAAGAAAAGAGAAAGAAGAAAGAAGAAGGAAGAAAGAATAAAGGAAGAAGAAGAAGAAGAAGATGAAGAAGAAGATGAAGAAGAAGAAGGAGAAAGAGAATGAGAAGGAGGACGAGGAGAAGGAGGAGAAGGAGAAGGAGGAGAAGGAGAAGAAGATGGATAAGGACAAGGAGAAGGACAAGGAGAAGGAGTATGAGAAGGAGTAGGAGAAGGAGAATAAGAAGGAGAAAGACAAAGAAGAGAACTAAAAGAAGAAGAAAAAACCTAAAGAAGAAGAAGAAGAAGAAGCAACAGAAACAAAAGAAGAAGAAGAAGAAGAAGAAGAAGAAGAAGAAGAAGAACAAGAAAAGAAGGAGGAGAAGAAGAAGAAGAGGAAGAAGAAAAAGGTGAAGAAGAGGAAGAAGAAGATGAAGAAGAAGAAAAAGACGAAGAAGAAAAAGAAGTTGAATGAAAGAAGAAGAAGAAAAAGAAGAGAAGGAAGAAGAAGAAGTAAAAGAAGTGAAAGATGAAGAAGAATAGGAAGAAGAAAAAAATGTGGAAGAAGAAGAAGAAGGGGAAGAAAAAGAAGATGAAGAAGAAGAGGAGGAAGAAGAGGAACAAGAAGAGGAAGAAAAAGAAGAAGTGGAAGAAGAGATGGGTTAAGGATTTTGGGTTAGGGATTAGAGATTAAGGATTAAGGAGGAAGGGTTTAGGGATTACATAATATAGATTACGTATTAGGGATGGATGGATTGAGGATTAGAGATTAAGTATTAGAGATTAGAGGTTTGGGATTCAGCGGGAAGCAATTGAGTGTTGGGTAATAAGGATTAGAGATTATAAATTAGTAATTAGGTATTAGGGTTTAGAGATTAAGGATTATAGATTAAGGAGTAAGGATTAGAGAATAAGTAATAGGAATTAGGGATTAATTATTAAAGATTAGGGATTAAAAAATTAATGATTAAGAATTACATATTAGGGATTAATGCTTAAGGTATTAATTATTAAAGATGAAGGATTTAGGATTAGGGAATATAAATTAGGGAATAGGAATTAGGGATTAGAGATTAGTGATTAGGAATTTAGAACCAAGTTTTAGATATTAATGATTAAGGATTTGAGATTTGAGATTATGAATTGGTGATTATGGATTAGGCATTAGAGATTAGAGATTAGGGATTAGGGATTAAAGATTATGAAGAATGAACTAGAAGAAGATGAGGAGGAAACATAAGAAAAAGAAGAAGAAGAAGAAGAAGTAGAGGAAGAAGAAGAGGAAGAATAAAGAAGAAAGAAGAAATAAGAGAAAAGAAAGAAGAAAGAAGAAGGAAGAAAGAATAAGAAAGACAAAAAAGGAAGGAGCAAGGAAGAAGGAAGATAATTGAAGGAAGAAGAAAGAAGAAAGAAGAAAGTAGAAAGTAGAAAGAAGAATGAAGAAAGGGGAAAGAAGAAGAAGAAGATGAAATAGAAGAAGTAGAAGAAGAATGTGGACAAGGAGAAGGAGATGAAAAATGAGAAGGAGAAGAAGAAAGAGAAGAAAATGGAGAAAGAGAAGGTGAAGGAGAAGAAAAAGGAGAAGAGGAAGTTGAAAGAGAGGGAGAAGGAGAAGAAGGAGGAGAAGAAGAAGAAGAAGAAATAGAAGAAGAAGAAGAAGAAGAGAAGAAGAAAAAGAAGAAGTAGAAGAGGTAAAAGAAGAGGAAGAAGAATTATAAGAAAAGAAAAAAATTGTGAAAAAAAAGAAGGGGAAGAAGAAGAAGAAGAGGAGGAAGAAGTGATAAAAATTGAAGACAATGAACAAGAAGAAGAAGAGGAAGAAGAAGAAGAGAAAGAAGAAGAAGAAGAAGAAGTAGAGGAGGAAGAAGAAGAAGAAGAAGAAGAAGAAGTAGAGGAGGAAGAAGAAGAAGAAGAAGAGGAGGAGGAGGAAGAAGAAGAAGAAGAGCAGGAAGAAGTGGTAAAAATAGAAGACAATGAAGAAAAAGAAGAAGAGGAAGAAGAAAAAGAAGAAGAAGAGAAAGAAGAAGTAGAAGAAGAAGTAGAAGTAGAAGAAGAAGAGGAGGAAGGAGAAGAAGAAGAAGAAGAGGAGTATGAGGTAGAAGAAAAAGAAGATGTGGAAACAGATGAAGAAGAAGAGGAAGAAAAAGAAGAAGAAGAAGAATAAGAAGAAGAAGGAAAAGAAAAAGATGAAAAATAAAAGGAAGAAAAGATGGATCAAGGATTAAGGATTTTGGGTTAAGGATTAGGGATTAAGGTGGGAGGGAAATAGGATTAGATGGTACGGATTAAGGATTAGTGATAATAGTTTAGGGATTATCAATTAATTATTAGGATTTAGAGATTAAGGATTGGGAATTAGGGAGTAAGGATTAAGGAATAAGTAATAGGGATTATGGATTAAGGATTATGGATAAGGGATTAAGGTTAAGGATTAAGGATGATGAGATTAATGGTTAAGGATTAAGAATTAAGCATTAAGGATTAAGTGATTAATTACTAAGGATTGGGGATAAGGGATTAGGGATTTTTGTTTTAGAATTACGAATTAATGAATAAAGATTAGGGATTAAGGATTAGAGATTAGTGATTAGGGATTCAAGATTAAGGATTATGTATTCAAGGTCAAGGATAAAAGATTAGAGATTAGGCGATTAGGAATTTGATTAGGATTTGGGGTTTCAGATAATGGATTAGCGATTAGAGATTAAAGATTAAAGATTAGGGATTAAGGATTAGACGGATAAGTGATTAGAGATTAGGGATTAGGGATTATAGATCACATATTAGGGATCAGGTATTAGGAATTAAGGTTTAGGGATCAGAAATTAAGGATTAGATTATAAATATTAAGGATTAAGCATTAGGGATTATGGATAAATTAAGGATTAGGGATTAATGTTTAAGGATTAAGGATTTATGATTAGGAATTAAGGAGGGATTTATTAGGGATTACAAATTAGAGATTAGGTAAGGAGAGATTAAGGAGTGGGGATTAGTGAATAAGGATTAAGGTTTACAAAGAAGAAGATGAAGGAGTAGAAGTGGAAGAAGAAGAAGAAGAATAAGAATAAGAGTAGAAGAAGAACAAGGAGAAGAAGAAGTAGAAGAAGAAGAACAAGAAGAAGTGGAAGAAGAATATAAATAAGAAAAAGAAGAAGAAGAGGAAGAAGAAGAAGGAATGAAAAAGAACTAGAAGAAGAAGAAGAAGAAGAAAAAGAAGAAGAAAATGAAGAAGAAGAAGAAGAGGAGGAGGAAGAAGAAGAAAAAGAAGTAAAAGAAGGAGAATGAAAAGAGTAGGAAGAAGAGGAAGAAGAGGGTGAAGAAGTAGTAGAAGAAGAAAGGGAAGATGAAGAGCAAGAAGAAAGATGAAAAAGTAGAAGAAGAAGAGCAGAAGAAAAAGAAGAAGTTGAAGAAGAAGATCAAGAAGAATAAGAAGATGAAGAAATAGAAGAAGAAGAAGAAGAAATAGAAGAAAAAGAAGAAGGAAGTGGAAGTAGAGGAGGAGGAGAAGAAGAAGGAAAGAAGAAAAACAAATTGAGGAAGAAGAGATTGAAGAAGAAGAAGAAGAACAAGAAGAAAAAGAACATTAAGAACAAAAAGAACAAGAAGAAGTACAAGAAGAGGAAGAAGAAGAAGATGAAGACGTAGTAGAAGTAGAAGAACAAGAATAGGAAGATGAAGAAGAGGAAGAAGAAGAAGAATTAGGACAAGAACAAAAGTAGAAGAAAAATTAGAAAAAGATGGAGAAGAAGAAGAAGATGAGGAAGAAGAGGAAGAAGAAGAAGACAAAGATGAGGAGAAGATGAAGAATAAGAGGAAGAAGAAGAAAAAAAAGAGGAACAAGAAGAAGTAGATAAAGAAGAAAAAGAAGAGATGGATTAAGGATTATGGTTCAAGGCCTAGGTATTTGGGATTAGCGATTGAGGAATGAAGGATTAAAGATTACGTATATAAGAATATGGATTGAAGATTTGGAAGGGAAGTATTAAGAATTAGGGAGTAGGGATTTCTGAGTTAGCAAGGGATGAGTTATTAGTGATTGGATATTAAGGATTAGTGTTTAGGTATAAGAGATTAGGGAATAGAGATTAAGAATTAAAGATAAAGGATTATGGATTAGGGATGGACATGTGATTAGGGATTAAGGATTATGGATTAAGGAGAAGGAGGAAGGAAGATGGAAAAAAGAAGAAAGAAGAAAAAAGAAGGAACAATGAAGAAGAAGAAGAGGAGGAAGATGTAGAGGAAAAAGCATAAGAAGAAAAAGTAGAAGAAGAGGAAGAATAAAAGGAAAAATAAAGAAGAAGAAAGAAAGAAGAAGGAAGGAGGAAGGAAGAAAGATGAAGGAAGAAGGAGGAAGAAAGAAGCAAGAAGAAAGAAGAAAGAAAAAAGAAGAAAGAAGTAAGGAGAAGAAGAAGAAAAACAAGAAGAAGAAAAAGAAGGAGGCGGAGAAGGAGAAGTAAGACGAGGAGAAGGAGGAGGACAAAGAGAAGGAGAAGGAGAAGGCAAAGGAGAAGGAGAAGGAGATGGAGAAGGAGAAGGAGAAGGAGTAGGAGAAGGAGAAGGAGAAGGATAAGGAGAAAGGCAAAGAGAAGGACAAGAAGAAGAAGAAGGAGAAGGAGAAGAAGAAGAAGAAGAAGAAGAAGAAGAAGAATACAAAATAGAAGAAGAAGAAGAGCAAATGCAAGCGAAATAAGAAGAACAAGAAAGGAAAGAGAAGAAGAAGAAGTAGAAGAGGAAGAAGAAGATGAGGAAGAAGAAGAAGAAGAAGAAGAAGAAGAAGAGGAAGATGACGAAGAAGAAGAATAAGATAAAGAAGATGATGAAGAAGAAAAGGAAGAAGAAGAAGAAGAAGGAGAAGAAGAAGAAGAAGAAAAAGAAGAAGAAGATGTTGAAGAAGAGGTAAAAGAAGAAGAAGAAAATGAGAAAGAAGAAGAAGAAGAGGAAGAAGATGAAGAAGAGGGAGAAGAAGATGAAAAAAAGGAAGCAGAAGAAGAAGAAAAGGAAGAAGAAGTGGGATTAGAGATTAAGGAATGAAGGATTAGAAATAAGGGATAAGGGAATAGAGATTTGGGATTAAAGGTTAGAGATTAGTGATTAAGAATATAGATGTTAAAGTTAGATATTAGACATTAGGGATTAGAGATTAATAGTTTATGATTCCAATTTGAGATTAAGCATTAGGGATTTGTGATTAAGGATTAGAGATTTGGTATTTGAGATTATAGTTGAGGGATCATGAATTATAAATTAGGGATTAAGGATTAGGGATTATAGTTTAGAGATTAAAGATTAGGAATTAGATGTTAGGGATTAAAGATTAAGGATTATAGATTAAGAATAGATTAGTGATTTGTGATTAAGGATTAGGGATTAGGGATTAGGGATTAAAGACAAGGAAGAGGGTAGACGAAAGATGGAAGAAAGAAGAAAGAAGAAGAAGAAGAGGAGGAAAAAGAAGAGGAGGAAGAAGAAGAGGAAGAAGTAGAGGAGGAATAAAGAAGGAATAAGGAAGAAGGGAGAAGGTAGAAGGAATAAGGAAGTAGGAAGGAAGAAGAAAGATGGAAGAAAGAAAGAGTAAGGAAGAAGGAAGAAGGAAGAAGAAAGAAGAAAGAAGAAAGAAGAAAGAAGAAAGAAGGAAGAAGAAGAAGAAGAGGTTAAGAATTAAAGATTAAGGAATAAAGATTAGGGATGGATCAATGATTAGGGATAAGAAAGAAGAAGGAAGAAAGAAGAAAAAGAAGAGAAGGAATTAGAAGAGGAAAAAGTAGAAGAAAAAAGAAGCAGATGAACAAGAATAAGAAAATAAAGAAGAAGTAAGAGGAAAGAAGGAAGAAGGAAGAAGGAAGAAGGAAGAAGGAAGAAGGAAGGAGGAAGGAAGAAGGATGAAGGAAGAAGGAAGAAAAAAGAAGAAAGAAGAAAAAAGGAAGATGAAGAACAATAAAAAGAAGGAGAAGGAGGATGAGGAGGAGGAGGATGAGGAGAAGGAGAAGGTCAAGGAGAAAAAGAAGGAGAAGTAGATGGAGACAGAGAAGGAGAATGAGCAGTAGGGGTAGGGTAAGAAGAAGGAAAAGGGGAAAGAGAAAGACAAGGAGAAGGAGAAGGAGACGAGGAAGGGGAAGGAGAAGATCATGATGAAGAAGAAGTAGTAATAGAAGAAAAAATAAAAGAAGAAGAAGAAGATGATGAAGAAGAAGAAGAAGAAGAAGAAAAAGAAGAGGAATAAGATGAACAAGAAAAGATGAACGAGAAGAGAAGAATAAGAAGAGGAAGAACAAGATGAGGAAGAATAAGAAGAAGATGAAGAACAACAAGAAGAAGAGGAAGACAAAGAAGTGGAAGAAGAAGAAGAAAAAGAAGAAGGAAAAAAAAAGAGGAAGAAGAAGAAGAAAAAGAAGAGGAAGAAGAAGAAGAACAAGAAGAAGAGGAAGATGTGGAAGAAGAGCTAAAAGGAGAAGAAAATGACGAAGAAGAAGAAGATGAAGAAGAAGAAAATAAAGAGGAGGAAGAAGAAAGAAGAAAATCAGGAAGAAGAGATGGATTAAGAATTATAGGTTAGGGGTTAAGGATTCGGGATTAGGGATTAGAGATTAAGAAATGAAGGATTAGGGACTTAGGATTAGGGATTAGGGATAAGCGAATAGGGATTTATGATTACAGATTATAGATTAGTGATTAACGATGCGGGTTTTAGCATTAGATATTAGAGATTAATGGATTGGGATTACTATAAGATTAAGGATTATGGACTAAGGAATAAGGCTTAAGGATTAAGGATTAAGGATTTGTGATTAAGGATTAGGGATTAGGGATTAGGGATTAGAGATTAGAGATTAGGGATTAAGGATTATAGATTAGGGATAAGGGATTAAGGATTAGGTATTAGGGATTAGAGTTTAAGGATTAGGGTTTAGGGCATAGAGGTTAGGGATTAAAGAATAACGATTGGAGATTAGGGATGGATTAGCAATTAAGGATTAAGAACTAAGGATTAGGGATTAGGGATTAATGGGAAGGAAGAAGGTAGAAGAAAGATGGAGGAAAGAAGAAAGAAGAAAGAAGAAGAAAGAAAGAAAGAAGTAGAAGAGGGGGAAAAAGAAGAGGAGGAAGAAGAAGAAGAAGAAGAGGAGGAAGAAGAAAAGGAGAATAAAGTAGAAGGAAGAAGGAAGAAAGGAGGAAAGAAGAAGGAAGATAAAAGAAGGAAAGAGGAAGGAAGAAGGAAGAACTAAAAAAGAAGAAAGAAGAAAGAAGAAAGAAGAAAGAACGAAGAAGAAGAAGAACAAGGTGAAAAAGAAATAGAAGGAGGATGGGGAGAAGAAGGAGAAGGAAGAGGAGAATGAGTGGGAGAAGGAAATCGTGAAGGAGAAGGAGAAGGAGGAGTAGTAGAAGGAGAAGGAGAAGGAGAAGGTGAAGGAAAAGGAGAAAGACAAAGAGAAGGAGAAGAAGAAGAAAAAGGAAAAGCTGAAGAAGAAGAAGAAGAAGAAGAAGTGGAAGAAGAAGATGAGGAAGATGAAGAGGAATAAGAAGAACAAGAGAAGAAGAAGAAGGAGAAGAAGAAGAAGAGTAAGAGGAGGAAGAAGAAGTGGAAGAAAAAGAAGAAGAAGAAGAGGAAGATGAAGAGAAAGAAGAAGAAGAAGAAGAAGAACAAAAAAAGAAGTTGAAAAAGATGAAGAAGGAGAAGAAGATGAAAAAGAAGAAGAAGAGAAAGAAGAAGAAGAAGAGGATGAGAAAAATGTGGAAGAAGAAGAAGAAAAATGAGAAGAAGAAGAAAATGAGTAGGAAGAAGGAGAAGAAGAAGAAGAAGAGGAGGAAGCAGAAGAGGAAGAAAAAAGAAGAAAAGGAAGAAGAGATGGATGAGGCATTAGGGATTAGGGTTAGGTGTTATGGATTAGTGATTTAGGAGGGAAGGATTAAAGATTAGAGATTAGGTATTTGGGATTAGGGAATTGGATTAAGGAGGGAGCGATTAGGTAATAGGAAATAAGTATTAGTGATTATGTGTTTTGGATTAGCAATTAAGGATTAGGGACAAGGGATTAAGGGTTATGGATTAGGGAGTAGGGATTAGGGAATAAGTAATAGGAATTAGAGATTAAGGATTAAGAATTATGAATTATGATGAAAGGATTAATGATTAAGTATTATAAATTAGGGATTAAGGATTAAGGGATTAATGTTTAAAGATTAAGGATTTAGGATTGAGGATTACGAATTAGAGAATAGGTGTTAAGGATTAGATATTACTGATTAGGGATTAAAAATTAGGTATTTGAGATTAGAGATTAGAGATTTGAGATTATTGATTAGTGATTAAAGATTGAGGATTAAGGATTAGGGATTAAAGATTAGGGATTATGGATTATAGATTAGGGATTAGTGAGCACGAAGAAGAAGAAGAGGAAGAAGAAGAAGAATATGATGATGAAGAAGAAGAATAATAAGAGGAAGAAAAAAAAGAAAGAAGAAAGAAGGAGGAAAAACTAAGAAAGAAGGAAGAAGGAATGAGGAAGGAAGAAGGAAGATGGAAGAAGAAAGAAGAAATAAGAAAGAAGAAAGAACAAAGAAGAAGGAAGTAGAAGAAGAAGAAGAAGAAAAGGAAGAGAAGTGGAAGGATAAGGACAAAGAGAAGGAGGAGGTGAAGGAGAAGGAGATGATGAGCAAGAAGGAGAAGGAGGAGTAGGAGAAGGAGAAGGAGAAGGAGAAGAAGAAGGAGGAGGTGAAGGATATAGAGGAGGAGAAGGAGAAGAAGAAGAAGAAGAAGAAGAAGAAGATAAAGAAGAAGAAGAAGAAGAAATCAAAGATGAAGAAGAAGAAGAATAAAAAAAGGAGAAGAAGAGGAGGAGGAAGAAGAAGTGGAAGAAAAAGAACAAGAAAAGAAGAAAATAGAAAAAAAGAAAAAGAGAAAGACGAAGAGCGGGAAGAAAAAACAGAAGAAAATAAAGAGGAATAAGAACATGAAGAAGAGAAAGATGAAGAAGAAAATGAAGAAGAAAAAAAAGATTAGAAGGAAGAAGAGGAAGATAAAGAAGAAGAAGAAGAAGAAGAATAAGAAGAATAAGAAGAAGAAGAGGAATATGAGGAAGATGAGGAAGAAGAAGAGGAATGTGAGGTAGATGAAGAAGAAGAAGATAAAGTATAAGAAAAAGAAGTGGAAGAAGAAGAAGAAAAAAAAGATTAGGGATTACAGATAAGGTGTTAAGGATTAGGGTTTGAGATTATGGTAGGAGGGATACGAGATTAGGTTTTAAGGATTAAGGGTTAGGGATTAGAGATGGATGATTAAGGATTATCAATTAGGAATAAGGGTTTAGGGATTAAGGTCTTAGAATTAGGGAGTAAG
>JAIUJO010000607.1:92500-95000 GCA_023846275.1 Vanilla planifolia | reverse complement strand
AAGAAGAAGAAGAAAAAAGAAGAAGAAGAGGAAAAAGAAGAAGCAGACGAAGGAGAAGAAGAAGAAGAAGATGAGGAAAAAGAAGTAGAAAAGGAAGAAGAAGGAGAAAAAAAGAGAAGTAAGAAGAAGAAGAAGAAGAAGAAGAGGAAAAAGAAGCAAAAGAAGAGGAAGGAGAAGAAGAGGAAGAAGAAGTAGAAGAAGAGCCAAAAGAAGAAGTGGAAGAAGTGGAAAAAGAGGAGGAGGAGGAGGAGGAGGAAGAAGAAGAAGAAGAAGAAGAGGAAGAAAGAAATGGAAGAAGAAGAAGAAGAAGAGGAAGAAGAAGAAAGGAAGAAGAGGAAGAAGAAGTGGAAGAAGTAAAAGACAAAGAAGATGAAGAAGAAGAAGAAGAAGAAGAAGATGATGATGATGATGAAGAAGAAAAACAACAACAAGAAGAAGAGGAATAGGAGAAGAAAAGATGAAGAAGTTGAAAAATAAATAGAAGAAGAAGAAGAAGAAGAGAAGAAGAAAAAGGAGGTGATGATGTAGAAGAAGAGGTAGAAGAAGAAGAAGAAGAAGAAGAAGAAGAAGAAGTGGAAGAGAAAGAGAAAGAAGAAGAAGAAGAGGAGGAATTAAGGAGAAGAAAAAGAAGGATAAGTGGAGGAAGAAGAAGAAGTAGAAGAAGAAGCTAAAGGAGATAAAGAAGAAGAGAAGAAGAAGAAGTGGAAAAAGAAGAAGAAATGGTAGTAGTAGTAGTATTAGTAAAAAAAGAAGAAGAACAACAAGAATTAGAAGATGATTTAGAAGAAGACGAAGAAAAAGTAGAAAAACAAGAAGAGAAAAAGAAGAAGAAGAAGAAGATGATGAAGAAGAAGAAGAAGAAGAAAAGGAAGATGAAGAAGAAGAGGAAGAAGTGGAAGAAGAAGGGCAAGAAGAAGAAGAGGTAGAAGAAGAAGAAATGCTTGAAGAAGAAGAATAAGAGGATGAAAAAGAGGAAGCAGAAGAAGAAGAACAAGAAGAAGAAGCAAAAAAGAAAGAAGAAAAAAGGAGAAGGGGAAGAAGTAGAAGTAGTAGAAGAAGAGGAAAAAAATAAAGAGTTAGAAGAAGTAAGAGAAGAGGAAGAAGAAGAAAAAGAAGAAGAGGAAGAAGAAGAAGAAAACGAAGATGACAAAGAAGGAGAAGAAGAAGAAGAAGAAGAAGAAGAAGAAGAAGAAGAAAAAGAAGAAGAAGAAGAAGAAGAAGACGAGGACGACGAGGAAGAAGCAGACAAAGAAATAGAAGAAGAAGAAGAAGAGGAAGAAAAAAAAGGAAAAGAACAGGATGAATTAGAACTGGAAGAAGAAGAAAAACCAGAATATGAGGAGAAGAAGAAGAAGAAGAAGATGATGATGATGATGAAGAACAGGAGAAAGTAAAAGAAGAAGAAAAAGAAGAATAGGAAGAGGAAGTGTTACAAGAGGAAGAAGTAGAAGAGTAGGAGCAAGAAGAAGAAGAGCCAGAAGAAGTGGAAGAGGTCAAAAAGAGGAGGAGGACGAAGAAGAAGAAGACGAAGAACAAGAAGTGATAGAAGAAGAGGAGGAAGAAGAAGAAGAGGAAGAAGAAGAAAACGAAGAAGAAGAAGAAGAAGAAGTAGAAGACAGAGAGGAAGAAGATGAAGAAAATGAAGAAGAGGATGAAGAAAAAGAAGAAGAAGAAGTAGGAGAAGAAAAAGATGAAGAAGAGGAAAAAGAAAAAGAAGAAGAAGAAGAAGAAAAGAAGAGGAAGAAGAAGAAGAAGAAGAAGAAGATGAAGAAGAAGAAGATGATAAAGAACAGCAAAAAAAGAAGAGGAGTAAGAAAACGAAAAGGATGAAGAAGAAGAAGAGGAAAAAGACGAAGAGGAAGAAGAAGCAAAAGAAGAGGAAGAAGAAGAGGAAGAAGAAGATTAGGAAGAAGATGAGGAAGTAAACCTAAAAGAAGAAGAAAAGGTTGAAAAGGGGGATGATGAAGAAGAAGAAGTACAAGAAGAGGAAGAAAGAAGATGAAGAAGAAGAAGAAGAAGAGGAAGAAGAAGAAAAGGAAGAAGAGTAAGAAGAAGAGGAAGAAATAGAAGATTAAAATAAAGAAGAAGAAGATGAAGAAGAAGAAGAAGAACAAGATGATTATGATAACGAAGAAGATGAAGTAGAAGAAGATGATGAAGAAGAAGAAGACAAAGGAGAAGAAAACGATGAAGAAGAGGAAAAAGGAAAAGAAGAAGAAGAAGAGGAGGAGGAGAAGAAGAGGAAGAAGAGGAGGAGAAGGAGGAGGGAGAAGAGGAAAAAGAAGAAGAAAAGCAATTAAGGAGAAAAAGAAGAAGAAAAAAAAGAATAAGAACAAGAAGAAGTAGAAAAAGAAGAGGAAAAGGTATTAGTAGTAGTGGAAGATGAAGAAGAAGAAGAAGAATTAGTAGGAGAAGTTGAAGAAGAGAAAGAATAGGAAGAAAAAGAAGAAGAGAAGAAGAAGAAGAAGAAGAAGAAGAAGTTGAAGAAAAGGAAGAAGAA
>JAIUJO010000607.1:80000-85000 GCA_023846275.1 Vanilla planifolia | reverse complement strand
AAGAAGAAGAAGAAGAAGAAGAAGAAGACGAAGAAGAAGAAGAAGAGAAAGAAGAAGCAAAAGATGTGGAAAAAGAAGAAGAGGAGGAAGAAGAAGAAGAAGAGCAAGAAGAAGAAAAGGAAGAAGTGGAAAAATAGGCAAAAGAAAAAGAAGCACAAAAACAAAAAGAGGTAGAAAGAAGAGGAAGAAGAAGAGGAAGAAAAGGAAGAAGATGAGAAAGAAGAAGAGGAAGAGAAAGAAGAAGATGAAGAAAAAGAATATGTTGAAGAAGATGATAAAAAAGAAGAAGAATAAGAATAATAATAATAAGCAGAAGAAGAAGAAGAAAAATATTAAGAAAATGAAAAGAAGAAGAAGAGAAGAAGAAGAAAAGATGTAGAAGAAGAAGAAGAAGAAGAAGATCAGGAAGAAGAAGGAGAATAATTAAGGAGAAGAAAAAGAAAGAGAAGAGGAAGAAGAAGAAGAAGAAGAAGAAGAAGAAGAAAAAGTAGAAAAAATTGAAGGAGGAAAAGAAAAGTGGAAGAAGAATAGGAAGAAAGATCAAAAGAAGAAGAAGAAGAAGAAGAAGAAGAAGATGAAGAAGAAAAAGAATAAGTGAAAGAAGTGGAAGAAAGAGAGAAAGAAGAATAAGTGCTAAAAGAAAAAGAAGAAGTGGTTGAAGAAGAAGAAGCAGAAGCAAAAGAAGAAGAAGAAGAAGAAGAACAAGAACAAGAAGAAGAAAAAGAAGAAGAAGAAAAAGAACAAGAAGAAGAAAAAGAAGAAGAAGAAGAAGAAGAAAAAGAAGAAGAAGAAAAATAAGTGGAACAAGAAGAAGAGGAAGAGGAAGAAGTAGAAGTAGTAGAAAAAGAAGCGAAGGAAGAGGAAGAGGAGGAAGAAGAAGAAGAAAAAGTATAAGAAGAACAAAAAGTAGAAGAAGAAAAAGATGAGGAAAAAGAAGAAGAAGAACAAGAAGAAGAAGAAGAGGAAGAAGAAGAGGAGGAAGAAGAAGAAGAAGAGGAACAAGAGGAAGAAGAAGAGGAAATAGAGGAAGATGAAGAAGAGGAGGAAGAAGAAGAAGAAGAAGACAATGAAATAGAAGAAGAAGAAGAAGAAGAAGAAGAGGAAGAGGATGACGAAGCAAAAGAAGAGGAAGAAGAAGAAGGGGAGGAAGAAAAAGTAAAGGAAAGATAAGAAGAAGAAGAAGAAGAAGAATATGAAGAAGGTGACGTAGAAGAAGATAAAGAAGAAGGAGAAGTAGAAATAGAAGAAGAAGTGTAAGAAGAGTAAGGATTCTTCTTCCTCTTCTTTTTCTTCTTTTTCTTCTTCTTTGTCCTCGTGTTCATATTTTTATTGTTTTCAATATTCTTCCTCTTCTTCTTCTTTTTCTTCTTCTTCTTCCTTTTCTTCTTATTCTTCTTCTTCTTCTCCCTCTCCTTCTTCTTCTCCTCCTCCTTCTTATTCTTCATCTTCTTCTTCTTCTTCTTCTTCTTCTTCGCATTCTTTTTTGCAATCCTTAATCCTTATTCCCTAATCCTTGATCTATAATGCCTAATTGGTCTATCCCTAATCAATAATCCTAAAACTTTAATCCTTAATCCATTCTTTATCCATAGTTTCTAATCATTAATCTCTAATCTCAAATCTGTAATCTCTAATCCCAAAAGTCTTATCCCTAGTACTTAATCTCTAATCCTTGATTTATAATCCAATCCCTAACTATTAATCCCTAATCCCTAGTCTCTAATTCTAATTCCTTAATCTTTAATTTGTAATATCTAAACTTTAATCCTAATTATAATCACTTAATCTCGTCCTTAATCCTTATCTCAAATTCTTAATCTTGAATCCAAAATCTTCAATCACTAATCTGTAATCCTTAATCCCTAATCTTAATTTGCATAATTTGTAATCCCTAATCCTTAATACCTAACCTACAATCCTTAGTAACTAATCCCTTAATCCATAATCTGTAACCCCTAGTCATTAATCCCTCAATTCCTATTCCCCAATACTTAATCCCTAATCTCTATTACTTATTCCTTAATGTCTACTCTTTAATCCTTTATCCTAAACCTCTAAACCTTAATCGTTAATTACTAATCCATAAACTCTAATCCGTAATTCTTAATCACTAATCTGTAACCCCTAATCTCTAACACCTAATCCTTAATCCCTAACCCCTAATCCTTAATTGCTAATCCATATTTCCTTTCCCTTGCTATTCTTCTTCCTCTTGTTCTTTCCCTTCTTTTTCATCTTTCTCATCTTCTTCTTTTTCTTCTTTCTCTTTCTCTTCTTCCTCTTCTTCTTCTTATTCATCTTCTTCTTCTTCTTCTATCTCCTCCTCTTCTTCACATTCTCCTTCTTCCTCTTCTTCATCTTCCTCTTATTCTTCTTCTTATTCTTCTTCGTCATCATCTTCTTCTTCTTCTACTACTTCTCCCTCTTTTCCTTCTTGTTCTTCTTCTTCTTCCTCTTCTTCTTCTACTTCTTCTTCTTCTTCAACTTCTCCTTCTTCTTCTTCTTATTCTTCTTCTTGTTCTTCTTCTCTCTAATCCATAACCCCTAATTGCTAATCCTTAATCCATCTCTTCTTCATCTTTATCTTCTTCTTCCTCTTCCTCTTATTCTTCTTCTTCTTCCTCAACTTCTACTACTTCTTCATCCTCACCTTCTACATCTTCCTCTTATCCTTTTTGTTCATCTTCTTCTTCTTCCTCTTCTTCTTCATCTTCTTCTTCTTCCTCATCTTCTTTTACTTCTTCTTCCTCTTCATCTTCTTCTTCTTCTTCATCTCCTTCCTCTTCTTCTTCTTTCTTTTCTTCTTCTTCTCCATTTTTCTCTTCTTCTTCTTCTTCTTTGCCTTCCTCTTGTTCTTCATCCCTTTCGTCTACTTCTTTTTCTCCTTCTTCATTTTTTTATTCTTTTTGTTCCTCTTCTTCTTCTTTTACTACTACTTCAAGCTCTTCTTCTTTTTGTTCTTCTTTTTCTTGTTCTTCTTCTTATTTTATTGCTTCTTCTTCTTCTTTTCCTCCTCCTCCTCCTCCTTCTTCTTCATCTTCTCTTTGTCCTTCTCCTTCTCCTTCTCTTTCTACTTCTCCGTCTGCTTCTCCTTATCCTTCTCCTCCTCCCTCTCTTTCTTGTTCTCCATTTCTTTTTTCGTCTTTTCCAGGTCCACTTTGTCCTTCTCCTTCTTCTTCTTCCTTTTCTTCTTCTCCTTCTCCATCTTCTTCTCCTTCTTCCTCCTCTTCTTTCTCTACTTCTTGTCTTCTTTTTTTTTATCTTCTTCTTCATCTTCTTCTTCCCCTTCTTCTTATTTTTTTTATTGTTCTTCTAGTTTTTCTTATTCTTCTTCTTCTTCCTCCTCCTCTTCTTCTTCTTCTTCTTCTTTTTCTTCTTCTTCTTCTTCTTCTACTTCTTATTCTTCTTCTTCTTGTCATCCTCCTTCTTATTCCTCTTCTCCTTCTTCTTCTCCTTATCTTTCTCCTTCTCCTTCTCCTTCTGCTTCTTCTTCTCCTTCTACATCTCTATCTTCTCATTTTCCTTCTCCATCTCCTTCTCGTTCTCCTTCCTCTCCTCCTCCTTCTACTGCTTCTCCTTCTTCGTCTCCTTGTTGTTCTTCTTCTTCTTTTTCTTCTTCGTAATCCTTAATCCTTATTCCCTATTCTCTACGACTTAATTCGTCCCTCCCTAATCTCTAATCCCTAATCCTTAATCTCTAGTGCTTAATCCATCTCTCCCTAATCCCTAACCAACCCTTAATCAATAATTCTTAGTCCTTAATCCTTAGTCTCTAATCCCTAAACTTTATTCTCTAATACATAATCCCTAATCCCTAATTCTTAATCTATAATCCATAATCTTTAATCCCTAATATCTAATCACTAATCCTTATTTCCTAATCTATAATCGGTAATCCTAATTATAATTGCTTAATCTTTAGTCCTTAATCCGAAATCTCTATCCCAAATCCTGAATCCCGAATCCTTGATAACTAATCTCTAATCCTTAAATCCTAATCTCAATTTCGTAATCCGTTATCCCTAATCCTTAATACCTAATCCATAATCCTTAGTAACAAATCCCTTAATCATTAATCTTAAATACCTAATCCTTAATAATTAATCCCTCAATCCTAAATCCCTAATCTCTAATCCTTAATCCCTATTACTTATTCATTAATCCCTACTCCTTAATCCTTCATCTATAATCCTTAAACACTAATCCTTAATTATTAACCAATAATCTCAATCACTAATCCTAAATTCGTAATCCTTAATCACTAAAACCTTATCTTTAATCCTTAACCCCTAATCCCTAATCCATCTCTTCTTCCCATTCTTCTTCTTCTTCTTCCACTTCTTCTTCCTCTTCTTCTTTTTCTTCTTCCCCTTCCTCTTCTTCTTCTTTCTTATCATCTTCTTTTCCTCCTCTTCATCATCTTCTTCTTCTTCTTCTTGTTGTTCTTCCTCTTCTTCTTCTTCTTCTTCTTCTTCCTCTTCTTCTTCTTCTTCTTCTTCTTCTTCTTCTCTTTCTTCTTCTTTCTCTTCTTGTTTTTTCTTCTTATTTTTTTCTCCTTCTTCTTCTTTTGCTGTTCATCTTCTTTCACTTCTTTTTTCTCTTCTTCTTTTCTTCTTCTTCTTCTTCTCCTTCATCATCTTCTTCTTCTTCTCCTCCACCTTCTCCTCCTCCTTCTCCTCCTTCTTCTCTTTCTTCTTCTCTTTCTCCTTCTTATCTTTCTCCTTCTCCTTCCCCTTCTTCTACTACTTCTTCTACTTCTCCATAATCCTTAATCCTAAATCCCAATCATAATCCCATAATCTCTAATCACTAATCTCTAATACCAAATCTGACTTTTGAGAACCTTAGTCTCTATTCCTTAATCCCTAAACCTTAATTCCTAATTCCTTTTTCTAATCCAAAATCCCTAATCCTAAATCTTTAATCTTTAATTATTAATCCCTTAATCCTTAATCCATAATCCTTAATCATTAATCTCTTCAACTTTAATACTTAACCAT
>JAIUJO010000607.1:32500-77500 GCA_023846275.1 Vanilla planifolia | reverse complement strand
CTTCTTCCTCTCCTTCTTTTTCTTCTTCTTCTTCTTCTTCTTCTACTTTTATTTCTTCTTCCTTTTCTTCTTCTTCTTCTCCTTCTTGTTTTTCTTCTTCTTCTTCTTCTATTTATTCTTCCTCTTATTCTTCTTCTTCTTCTTCTTGTTTTACTTCTTCTTCTTCTCTTTCTCCTTCTCCCTCTCCATCTCGTTCTGGTTCTCCGTCTCCTTCTCCTTCCCTTTCTACTTCTCTCTTTACTTCTCCTTATCCTTCTCCTTCTCCTTCTTTTTCTTATTCACCATCACCTTCTCCACTTTCTCCACGTCCTCCTTCGCATTCTCCTTCTTCTACTTCCTTTTCTTCTTTTACTTCTTCGTCTTCTTCTCCTTCTTCATCTTCCTCTTCTTCCTCTTCTCTTCTTCTTTTTGTCTCTTCTACTTATTCGTCCTCTTCTTTTGCTTCTTCTTCTACTTTTTTCTCTTCTTTTACCTCTTCTTCTTCTTTTTTTTCTTCTTGTTCTTCTCATTCATCTTTTCTTCTACTTCTTCTTCTTCTTCTTATTCTTAGTCTTTGTCTTCTTGTTCCTCTTATTCATCTTCTTCTTCCTCCTCCTCTTCTTCTTCATCTTCTTGTTTGTATTACTATTCTTTTTGTTATTTTCCTCTTCTTCTTCTCCTTTTTCTTCTTCTTCTTTTTCATCTACTTCTTCTCCTTCTTATTATTCTTCTTCTCCTTCTTCTTCTTCTTCTTGTTTGCCTTCTTCTTCTTCTTCTTCTTCATCTTCTTCTTCTTCCCATTCTTCTTCATAATCCTTAATCCTTATTCCGTAATCCCTGATCTATAACACCTAATCGATCCCTTTCTAATCCCTAATCTTTAATCCCCAAACTCTAATCATTGATCCATCCTTAATCTATAATTCCTATTCGTTAATCTTTAATCTCAAATTCATAATCTCAAATCTCTAAATGCTAATCCGTAATGCTTAATCTCTAATCCTTAATTCTTAATCTATAATCTAATCCCTAATCTTTAATCCATAGTCCCTAATCTCTTATCTGAAATCCTTAATCCTTAATCTGTAATATCTAATCTTTAATCCTAATTATAGTCACTTAATCTCTTGTCCCTAATCCTTATCTCTAATTCCTAATCCTAAATAAAAAATTCCTAATCACTAATCTCTAATTCTAAATCCCTAATCTCAATTATCGAATTTGTAATTCCTAATCCTTAATGCCTAACCTACAATCCTTAGTAACTAATCCCTTAATCCATAATCCCTAATTAATAATCCCTAATCATTAATCCCTTAATCCATATTCTCTAATCTTTAGTCCCTAATCCCTATTACTTATTCCTTAATCTCCACTCTTTAATCCCTTATCCTCAACCTCCAAACCCTAACCCTTAATTACTAATCCATAATCACTAATCCATAATCCTTAATACCTAATTTGTAATCCTTAATAACTAAAACCTAATCCTTAATCCATAACCCCTAATCCCTAATCACTAATCCATCTCTCTTCCCCTTTTTCTTCTTCTTCCTCCTCTTCTTCTTCCTCATCTTCTTCTTCTTCTTTCTCATCTTCAACTTCTTTTTCTTTTTCCACTTCCTCTTCTTCCTCTTCTTCTTCTTGTTCTTCTTCTTCTTCCTTCTCTTCTTCTTTTTCTTCTTCTTCCTCTTGCTCTCATTCTTCTTCTTCCTCTTCTTCTTCTTCTTCTTCTTATTCCTCTTTTTATTCTTCTTCATCTTCTTTTTCTTCTTCTACTGCTTCTTCTTCTCCCTCTTTTTCTTCTTCTTCTTCTTCCTCTTCTTCTACTTCTTCTTCCTCTTGTTCAACTTCTTCTTCTTCTTCTTATTCTTCTACTGGTTCTTCTTCTCCCTAACCCTTAACCCCTAATTGCTAATCCCTATTCCATCTCTTCTTTCTCTTCATCTTCATCATCTTCTTCTTTTTCTTCTTCTTCTTCTTCCTCATCTTCTAATTCTTCTTGTTTCTCTTCTTCCACATCTTCCTCTTATCCTTTTTGTTGTTGTTCTTCTTCTTCCTCTTCTTCTTCTTCTTCTTCTTTTTCTTTTCTTTAGCCTTCCTATTCTTCTTCATCCCTTTCTTCTGCTTCTATTTCTCCTTCTTCTTCTTCTTTTATTCTTTTTCTTCCTTTTCCTTTGCTACTTCTTCTTCTATTTTTTCTTCTTCTTTTTCTTCTTCTTCTTCTTCTTCTTCTTCCTCTTCTTCTATTTCTTATTCTTCTTCTATTTCTTCTTCTATTTCTTCTTTAGCTTCTTCTTCTTCTTCTTCTCCTTCTTTTCCTCTCCTTCTCCTTCTCCTTGTCGTTCTCCTTCTACTTCTTTATCTCCTTCACTTTATCCTTCTCCTCTTCCCTCTTGTTCTCCTTAATCTCCTTCTCTGTCTTATCCAAGTTCTCCTTCTCCTTCTCCTTCTTCTTCTTCTTTTTCTTCTTCCCATTCTTCATCTTCTTCTCCTTCTTCATCCTCATCTTCTTCTGGTTCTTCTCTTCTTCTTTTTGTTGTTCTTCTTCTTCTTCTTCTTCCTCCTCCTCTTCTCCTTGTTTTACTTTTTCCACTTCCTTTTGGTCTTCTTCTTCTTCTTGTTCCTCCTCCTCTTCTTCTTCTTGTTCTAATTTTTCCACTTCCTTTTGGTCTTCTTCTCCTTCTTCTTCTTCTTCTTCTTCTTCCACTACTATTAATTCTTCTCCTTCATCCTTTTCTCCTTTTTCTTCTTCTTCTTCTTCTTTGTCTTTTTCTTCTTCTTATTCTTATTCTTCTTGTTCCTCTTCTTCTTCTTCTTCATTTTCTTCTTCTTTTTTCTCTTCTTCTTCTTCCTGTTCTTCATCCTCTTCTATTTATTATTCATCTACTTCTTCTTCTTGTTCTTCTTCTTTTTCTTCTTCATCTTCTCCTTCTTCTTCCTCCTCTTCTTCTTCTTGTTCTTCTCCATCTCCTTCTCCTTCTCCTTCTTCTTCTTCTTCTTCTTCTTAATCTTTTCCTCTTCTTCTTCTTCTTCTACTTCTTCTACTTCTTCATCTTCCTCTTCTTCTTCTTCTTCTTCTTCTACGACCTCTTCTTCTCTTTCTTCTTCGTAATCCTTAATCCTTATTCCCTAATACCTAATCTATAATGCCTAATCCATCTCTTCTTAATTCTTAATCCCTAATTCGCAAACCCTAATCGTTAGTCCATCCTTAATCAATAATTTTTATTCCTTAATCCCTAATCTCTAATCGATAAACCCTAATCCTTAATACTTAATCCCAAATCTTTAATCCCTAATTTATAATCAGTAATCGCTAATCCTTAATCCACAATCCCTAATCTCTACTTCTTAATCCTTAATCTTTAATCGTAATTATAATTGCTTAATCTCTTGTTCTTAATCCTTAATCTTTATTACTAATCCTGAATAAAAAATCCTTTATCAATAATCTCTCATACTTAATCCCTAATCCTAATTACCTAATTTGTAATCCTTAATAGTTAATACCTAACCTAAAATCCTTAGTAATTAATCCCTTAGTCTATAATCCTTGATCACTATTTCTTAATCCCTGATCCCTATTACTTATTCTTTAATACTTATTCTTTAATCTCTTATCCTTAATCTCTAAACCTTAATCCTTAATTACTAATCCATAACCTCTAATCCCTAATCCTTAATCCCTAAAACCTAACCGCTAACCCCTAATCCCGTATACATCTTTTCTTCCCCTTCTTCTTCGTCTTTTTTCTTTTCTTCTTCCTCTTCTTCTTCTTCTTCTTTCTCATCTTCTTATTCTTCTTTTTCCTCTTCTTCCTTTTCATTTTCTCTTCTTCTTATTATTCTGCTTCTTCCTCCTCTTCTTCCTCTTCTACTTCTTCATCATCTTCCTCTTCTTCTTCTTCTTCTTCTTCTTCGTCTTCTTCTTCTTCCTTTTCTTCTTCTTCTTCTTATTCATCTTCTTATTTTTCTTTGTCTTCTTGTTCTTCTTCGTCTTCTTCTTCTGCTACTTCTTCTTCCTCTTCTGCTCCTTTATCTTTTCATCTTCTTCTTCTTTTCCTTCTTCCTTTTCCTCTTCTTCTTCGTTCTATTCTTCTACTTCTTCTTCTTCTACTTCTTCTTCTTCTACTTCTTATTCTACTACTTTTTCTTCATCTTCTTCTTCTTCCTCCTCTTCTTCTTATTCTCGTCCTCCTCTCCCTCTTTCTTCTTCTTCGTCTCCCTCTTCTTCTTCTTCTTCTTCTACGACCTCTTCTTCTCGTTCTTCTTTGTAATCGTTAATCCTTATTCCTTAATCCCTAATTTATAATACCTAATCCAACTCTCCTTAGTCCCTAATCCTTATTCCCCAAACCCTAATCATTAATCCATCCTTAATCCATAATTTTTAATCCTCAATCCTTAACCTCTAATCCCTAAACACTAATCCCTAAACCCTAATTCTCAATACTTAATCCAAAATCCTTAATCCCTAATTTGTAATCAATAATCCCTTAACCTTTATCCCTAATCCATAATCTCTACTCCTTAATCCTTAATTTTAATCCTTAATCTATAATTCTTAATCCTTAATCATAATGATAATTGCTTAATCTCTTATCCCTTATCTTGAATCATTAATTCCTAATCCTGAATCTCAAATCCTTAATCACTAATCTCTAATCCTTAATCCATAATATTAATTACCTAATTTGTAATCCCTAATCATTAATACCTAACCTAAAATCCTTAGTAATTAATACCTTAATCTATAATCCCTAATCCCTATTCCTTAATCACTAATCCTTATTAATTTTTCTTTATTCCTTACTCTTTAATCCCTTATCCTTAATCTTTAAACCTTAATCCTTAATTACTAATCCATAATCTCTAATCCCTAATCCACCATTAATCCATAATTTTTAATCCTTAATCCCTAATCTCTAATCCCTAAACTCTAATTCCTAAACCCTAATCCCTAATTTATAATCAATAATCCTTAATCCTTAATCCCTAATCCCTAATCTCTACTCCTTAATCCTTAATCCTTAATCCTTAATTTATAATTCTTAATCTTTAATCATAATTATAATTGCTTAATCTCTTGTCCCTAATCCTTAATCTCTAATTCTTAATCTTGAATCTCAAATCCTTAATTACTAATCTCTCATTCTTAATCCCTAATCTTAATTGCCTAATTTGTAATCCCTAATCATTAATGCCTAACCTAAAATCCTTAGTAATTAATCCCTTCATCTATAACCCTTATCCTTAATCCTTAATTCTTAATCCCTATTACTTATTCTTTAATTCTTACTCTTTAATCGCTCATCCATAATCTCTATACCCTAATCCTTAATTACTAATCCATAACCTTTAATCCCTAATCCTTAATCCTTAATCCCTAATGTTTATTCCCTAACTCCTAATCCCTAACTCCTAATCTCATATACATCTTTTCTTCCCCTTCTTCTTCATCTTCTTTCTTTTCTTCTTCCTCTTCTTCTTCTTTCTCATCTTTTTCTTCTTCTTCCACCTCAACGTTCTCTTCTTCTTATTATTCTTCTTCCTCCTTCTCTTCTTCCTCTTCTTCTTCTTCATCATCTTCCTCTTCTTCTTCTTCTTCCTCTTCTTCTTCCTTTTCTTCCTCTTCTTCTTATTCCTCTTCTTCTTCATCTTTTTCTTCTTGTTCTTCTTCTTCTTCTTCTCCTTCTGCTACTACTTCTTCCTCTTCTGCTTCTTCTACTTTATTTTTTCATCTTCTTCTTCTTTTTCTTCTTCCATTTCCTTTTCTCCTTCTTTTTGTTCTTCTACTTCTTGTTTTTCTACTTCTTCTTTTTCTTCCTCTTCCTCTTCTTCTTCTTCTCCTCCTCCTTTTTCTTCTTCATCTTATCTCTTCTGCTTCTTCTTCCTCTTCCTCTTCCTCTTCTTCTTCCACTTCTTTTTACTCTTCTTTTTCTTCTTCACTTTATTTTCTACTTCTTATTCTTCTTCTTCTTCTTCTTCCTCTTCCTCTTCTTCATCTCTTTAATCCTTAACCCATAATCACTAATCCCTAGTCGATCTCTTCTTCCTCTTCCTTTTCTTCTTCTTCTTCTTCTTCTTATTCTTCTTATTCTTCCTTTTCTTCTTCTTCTATCTCATCTTCTTCTTCTTCTTCTTCTCCCTCTTACTCATCTTCCTTTTCTTCTTCTTCTTCATCTTGCTCTTCTTCTTCTTCATCATCATTTTCTTGTTCCTCTTCTTCTTTCTCTTCTTTTTCTTCTTCATTTTCTTCTTCATCTTTTCTTCTTCTTCTTCTTCTTCTTCTCCACCTCCTCCTCTTCTTCATCACTTTCTTCTTCTACTTTTTCTCCTTCTTCTTTTCTTGTTATTCTTCTTCCTCTTCTTCATCCCTTTATTCTTCTACTTCTTTTTCTTCTTATTCTTCTTGTTTTTTTTCTTCTTCTTCTTCTATTTCTTCTTCTTCTTCCTACTCTTTTTCTACTTCTTTTTCTTCTTCATCTTCTTCTTCTTCTTATTCTTCTTCTTCTCATCCTCCTTCTCCTTCCTCTTCTCCTTTAGCTTCTTGTTATCTTTCTTCTTCTCATTCTCCTTCTCCTACTCCTTCTCCTTATACTTTTACATCTCCTTCTCATTTTCCTTCTCTTTCTCCGTCTCGTTCTCCTTCTCCTTCTCCTTGCTCTTCTTCTTCTTCTTCTCCACTTTCTTCTTCTTATTATTCTTCTTTGTAATCCTTATCCCTTATTCCCTAATCTCTACTCCTTAATTTGTCCCTCCCTAATCTCTAATCCCTAATCCTTAATCTCTAGTGCTTAATCCATCCCTCCCTATTCCCTAACCAACCCTTAATCCATAATTCCTAATCATTTGTCCCTAATCTCTAATCCCTAAACCATAATCCCTAATACCTAGTCCCTAAGTCTTAATCCTTAATCTATAATTCATAATCTGTAATCCTTAATATCTAATCCCTAATATCTAATCCCTAATCCTTATTCCCAAATCTATAATCAGTAATCCTAATTAAAATCGCTTAATCTTTAGTTCCTAATCCCTAATCTCTAACCCTTAATTCTGAATCCTGAATCCCTGATAACAAATCTCTAATCTTAAATTCCTAATCTCAATTTCCTAATCTGTAATCCCTAATCCTTAATACCTAATCAATAATACTTAGTAATTTATCCCTTAATCCTTAATCTTTAATGCTTAATCCTTAATAATTAATCCCTTAATCCTTAATCATTAATCCTTATTACTTATTCAAATATCCTTACTCAATCTATTATCTATTATCCTTAAACCCTAATCCTTAATTGCTAATCCATAATCCCTAATCCTTAGACCCTAAAACCTTATCTATAATCCTTAACCCCTAATCACTAATCCTTAATCCATTTCTTATTCCTTTTCTTCTTCTTCTTCCACTTCTTCTTTCTCTTCTTCTTCTTCTTTTTCCCCTTCCTCTTCTTCTTCTTCCTCATTATCTTCTTCATCTTCTCCTTCTTCCTCATCTTCCTCTTCTTTTTCTTGTTCTTCTTCTTCATCCTCTTCTTTCTCTTCTTCTTCATCTTCTTTTTCTTCTTCTTCTTCTTCTTCTACTTCTTCTTCTTTCTTTTCTTGTTCTTCCCATTCTTATTCTTCTTCTTTTTCTCCTTCTTTTCTTATTCTTATTCTTCCTGTTCTTCCTCTGCTTCTTCTTTTCTTCTTCATCCCCTTCTTCTTCTTCTTATTTATTTCTTGTTCTTTTCCTTCGCCTTCGTCTTCTTCTTCTTCTTCTCCATCTCTTTCTTCTTTTCTTTCTCCTTCTCCTTGTCTTTCTCCTTCTCCTCCTACGGCTTCTCCTTTTCCTTTTCCATAATCCTTAATCCTAAATCCCGATCATAATCACTTAATCTTTGATCAATAATCTCTTATACCTAATCTAACTTTCGAAATCCCTAATCTGTAATCCCTAAACCTTAATCCCTAATTCCATTTTCCTAATCCATAATCTCTAATCTTAAATCCTTAATCTTTAATAATTTCTCCCTTAATCCTTAATCTATTATCCCTAATCATTAATCCCTTCATCTCTAATCCTTAATCCCTAGTCCATTATCCATAATCCTTAATCCCTCATCCCTATCACTTATTCTCTCATCCTTACTCCTTAATTTGTAATCCTTAATCCCTAAACCCTAATCCTTAATTACTAATCCATAATCCTCACTTCCTAATCTCTAATCTTTAATGCCTAATATTGAACTCCTCCCTCCCCAATCCATAATCCTTAATACCTAATCTCTAATCCTAAATCCCTCCCTTTTTAATCCTTAATCCCAAATCAATAATCCTAATTATAATTATTTAATCTGATATCTTAATCCCTAATCTCTAATCTCTAATCCAAAATCTCGAAACCATAATCACTAATCTCTAATCCTTAATCCCAAATCTGTCTCTTTTTCTTCTTCCTCTTCTTCTTCCTCTTCTTCCTATTCTTCTTCTTCTTCTTCTTTTTCTGCATCCTCTTCTTATTCTTCTTCTACTTCATCGCCTTCTTCCCATTCTTCCTCTTGCCCTTCTTCTTTCTCTCCTTCTTCTTCTTTTCTAGTTCTTTTTGTTCCACTTCTTCTTCCTCATTTTCTTCTTCTTCTTCCATTTCTTTTTTTTAACCCTCTTCTTCTTTTCTTGTTATTCTTCCTCTTCTTCTTCCTCTTTCTACCTTTTTTTCTTCTTCTTCTTCTTCTTCTTCTCCTCCTCTTTCCCCCTCTTCTTCTTCTTCTATTTGTTCTTCTTCTTCTTCTTCTTCTATTTGTTGTTCTTTCTCTTCTCCTCCTCTTCTTCTTTCTTCTCCTCCTCCTTTTATTTCTTTTTCTTCTTCCTCTTCTTCTTCTTCTTCATTTTTTTCTTCTTCTCTTCTTCTTCTTCTTCTTCTTCTTCTTCTTAGTCTTCCACTTCTTCTTCATCATCTTTTTCTTCTACTTTTTCCTTATTATCTTCTTCTTCTTTAAATTCTTCACCTTCTACTTCTTCCTCCACTTACTCTTCTCCTTCTCATTCTTCTTCTTCTTTTTCTTCTTCTTCCTCTTCTTCTTCTTGTTCTTCTTCTTCTTCCTCCTCCTCTTCTTCATGTTTCTCTTCTTCTTCTTCTTCTTGTTACTCTTCTCACTCTTCTCCATCTCATTCTTCCTCTTCTTCTTCTTCTTTCTCTTCTTCTTCTTCTCCCTCTTCTTCTTTTTCTTCTTCTTCTTCTTCTTCCTTATTTTCTTCATCTTCTTCTTCTTCGACTTCTTCTTCTTCTTCTTCGTCTTCTTCTTCTTCTTTTTCTTCTTGTCCTTCTTCTTCATCGCATTCTACTTCTTCTTCTTCTTCTTCTTCCTACCTTTCTTTTTTTCCTTCTTCGTAATGTTTAACCCTTATTCCCTAATCCCTACTCATTAATCACTCCCTCGCTTATCTTTAATCCCTAAATTTGTGATCTCTAATCCATGACTCCTTAAGCACTAATCCTTAATCCCTATTACCATATCCTTATACCCTAATCCATAATTCTTAATCCATCCTTAATCCATATTCCTTAATCCTTAATCTCTAGTCCTTTATCATTAAATCATAAATCCTAATCTCTAATACCTAAGCCTTAATCATTATTTTATAATCCATTATCCTATATCCCTAATCCTTAAACCCTAATCCTAATCTCAAATTTATAATCCATAATCTATATTTTACATTCCCTAAGCCATAAACTCTAATCCCTTATCCATAATCCTTAATTCCTAATCCTTAAAGCTTAATCCCCTATCCCTAATCCATAATCTTAATCCTAATCACTTAATCTTTAATCCTTAACCCCTGATCTCTAACCCATAATCTTGAAACCCTAATCCATAATCACTAATCTATAATACTTAATCCTTAATCCCTATTCTCTAATCTGTAATCCCAAAATGCTAATCTCCAATCCTTAAAAATTAATCCCTAAATCGTTAATTCCTAATCTTTAATCATTGATCCCTTCATCCCTAATCCTCAACCCTAATCCTTAATCCCTAATCTCTAATAATTAATCCCTTATTCCTATTACTTATTCCTTAATCCCTACTCCCTTATCCTTAATCCTTAATCCTTAAACCTCAATCCCTAATCACTAATTTTTAATCCCTAATCCATAATTCTTAATCCTTAATCTTTAATCCTTAACACCTAATTTCATATCTTTTTATTCGTGATCCTTAATCCCTAATTCTTGTTCCTTAATACTTTTCTTTTTCCTCTTCTTCTGCTTCTTCCTTCTTCCTTCTTCCACTTTTCTTGTTCCCCTGCTTCCTAATCCATAATCCCTACTCCTTAATCCATAATCCTTATTATCTAAACTCTAATCCCTAGTTACTAATCAATAATCTTTAATGTTAAATCATTAATCCCTAATGTCTAATCTATAATGCCTAATACCTAATCCCTCCCACCTTATCATTAATCCATAATCCCTAATACCTAATCTCGAATCCCCAATCTCTCCCTTATTAATTCTTAGTCCCTAATCCTTCATTTCATAATTCCTAATCCCTAACTCTTAATCTCTAACCCCTGATCCCTAATTTGTCTCTTTTTCAACTTCTTCTCTTACTTCTTCTTCTTTTTCCCCTTCTTCTTCTTCTTCTTCTTCTTCTTCCTCTTCTTCTTCTTCCTTATCTTCATCATCTTCTTCTTCAACTTCTTTCTCTCCTTCCTATTCTTCTTCTTCTCCTTCTTCTATCTCTTGCTTTCCTTCTTCTTTTTCCACTTCTTTTATTTTTTCTTCTTCTCCTTCTTCATCTACAACTTCTTCTTCTTCTACTTCTTCTCTTCTTCCTCTTACTCTTTTTCCTCTTCTTCTCTTCTTCTTTTTTTTTTCTTGTTCTTCTTCTTCCTCTTCTTCTGCCTCTTCTTCTTCTCCCTCTACTTATTCTTCTTCTTCTTCTCCCTCTACTTATTCTTCTTCTTCTTCTTCTTCGTCTTCTTTTTCTTCTTCTTCTTCTTCTTCCTCTTCTTCTTCTTCTTCTTCTTCTTCCTCTTCCGCTTTTCTTCTTCTTTTTCTTCTTCTTATTCCTCTTCTTCTTCATTACTTTCTTCTTCTTCTTTTTCTCTTTCTTCTTTTCTTGTTATTTTCTTCCTCTTCTTCTTCCCCTTTTTCTTCTTCTTCTTCTTTTATTTCTTCTTCTCCTTTTTCCTCCTTTTCTTTTTCTTCTTCTATTTCTTCTTCTTCTTCTTCTTTTTCTTGTTCTTCTTCTTCTCATCTTCTTTCTCCTTTCTCCTGTCCTTCTCCTTTTCCTTATCCTTCTCCTTCTCCTTCTCCTTCTCTTTCTCCTTTTACTTCTCCATCTACTTCTCATTTTCCATCTCCTTCTCCATCTTCTTCTCGTTCTCCTTCTTCTTGCCCTCCTTCTCTTTGTCCTACTACTTCTTCTTCTTCTCCTTGTTCTTCTTCCTCTTCTTTTACACATTCTTCTCCTTCTTGTTCTTCTTCGTAATCCTTAATCCTTATTCCCTAATCCTTACACCTTAATTCATCCCTCCCAAATTTCTAATCCTTAATCTATAGTGCTCAATCCATCCCTCCCTAATCCCTAATCAACCCTTAAGCCATAATTCTTAATCTTTAATCCCTAATTTTTATTCCATAATCTCTAATCCCTAACCCTTAATCCCTAGTACCTAGTCCCTATTCCTTGATCTATAATCCATAATCTCTAATCCTTAATATCTAATCCCTAATCATAATTCTAGAATCTATAATAGTTAATCCTAATTATAATCTCTTAATCTTTAGTCCCTAATCTCTGTTCTAAATCCTGAATCCATGATAACTAATCTCTAATTCTTAATTCTTAATCTCAATTTCTTAATCCATAATTCTTAATCCTTAATACTTAATCCATAATCCTCAGTAATAAATCCCATAATCCTTAATTTTTAGTACCTAATCCTTAATCATTAATGCCTTAATCTTTAATCCCTTATCTCTAAACTTAAATTACTCATCCCTACTTTTTTTCATTAATGCCTACTCCTTAATCCTTTATCCATAATCTTTAAACCCTAATCTTTAACGGCTAATCCATAATCCCTAATACTTAATCCCTAACATCTTATCTCTAATCCATAACTGCTAATCCCTAATCCCTAATCCAACTCTTCTTCCCCTTCTTCGACTTCCTGTTCTTCTTCCTCTTCATCTTCTTCTCATTTCTCTTCCTCTTCTTCTTCTTCTTCTTCCTCTTCTTCCTCATCTTCTTCTTGTTCTTCTTCTTATTCTTCTTCATCTTTCTCTTCTTCTTCTTATTCTTCTTCTACTTCTTCTTCTTTATCTTTTTGTTCTTCCCCTTCTTGTTCTTCTTATATTTCTCCTTCTTCTTTTGTTGTTCTTCTTCTTCCTCTTCTTATTTTCTTCTCCTTCTTCTCCTTCTTCTTCTTTTATTTCTTCTTCTTCTCCTCCATCATCATCATCATCTTCTTCTTCTTCTCCTTCTTCTTCTCCTTCTCTTTCTCCTTCGCTTCTCCTTCTCCTTGTCTTTCTCCTTCTCCTTGTCCTTGTCTTTCACCTTCTCCTTCTCCTTCTTCTACTACTTGTCCTTCTACTTCTCCATAATCCTTCTCCTTAATCCCATTCATAAACCCTTAATCTCTAATACCTAATCCTACTTTTGAAATTCCTAATCGTTAATTTGTAATCCCTAAAACTTAATTCCTAATACCTTTTTCCAAATCTATAATCCTTAATCCTAAACCTTTAATCTTTAATAATTAATTCCTTAATCCTTAATCTATATTTTCTAATAATTAGTCCCATCATTCTTAATCCTTAACCCTAGTCTCTGATCCATAATCCTTAATCCCTCATCCCTATTACTTATTTTCTAAACCCTACTCCTTAATTTATCATCCTTAATCCCTACAGCCTAATCCCTATTTGCCAATCGATAATCCCAACTCCTTAATATGCAACCCTAATGCCTGATATTGAATCCCTCCCTCCCTAATCCTTAATTCCTAATACCTAATCTCTAATCTATAATCCCTAATCCCTCCCTCCCTAATAAATAATATGTGTTCCTAAATTCTTAATCCCTCCCTTTTTAATCACTAATCCATAGTACATAATCCTAATAATATATTTTTTAATCTATAATCTTAATTTTTAATCTCTAATCTTTAATCCTACATCTCAAATCCCTACTCACTAACACTAATCTTTAATCCCAAATCACTAAACCTAAATCTGTCTCTTCTTCATCTTCTTGTTCTTGTTCTTCATCTTCTTCTTCCTCTTCTTCTTCTTCTCCTAGTTTTTCTTCTTTTACTTCTTTCTCTTCTTCATTTTCCCCTTCTTCTTTTTCTCCATCTTTTCTTGTTCTTCTACTTTCTCTTCTTCCTCTTTTTCTTCTTCTTTTACATCTTCTTTTTCTCCTTCTTCCTCTTTTCTTGTTCTTCTTCTTCCTCTTCTTCTTCCTCTTTTTCCTCTCTTTCTTCTTCTTCTTCTTCTTCTTCTCCTTCTTCTTCCTCTTTTATCTCATCATCATCTTCTTCTTCTTCTTCTCCTCCTCCTTCTCTTCATTCTTCTCTTCCTTCCACTTCTTCTTTTATTTCTTCTTCTTCTTTTTATTCTTTTACTTCTTCTTCTTCATTCTTTTCTTCCTCTCTTCTTCTTCTTCTTTTTCTTCTTTATCTTCCACTTCTTCTTCTTCTTCTTCTTTTTCTTCTTCATCGTCTTCTTCTTTTTCCTCATCATCTTCCTCTTCTTCTTCTTCTTCTTCTTCTTCTTCTATTTCTCCTACTTCAACTTCTTCACCTTCTTCTTCTTCTTCCTCCTCTTGCTCTTCTCCTTCCCATTCTTCCTCTTCTAGTTCTACTTCTTCTTACTCTTCTTCTTCTTCCTCCTCCTCCTCTTCTTCTTCTTTTTCTTCTTCTTCTTCTTCTTCTTCTTCTTACTCTTCTCACTTATATCCATCTCATTCTTATTCTTCTTCTTCTTCTTCTTCTTCTTCTTCTTCCTCCTCTTCTTCCTCTTCCTCCTCTTCTTCTCCTTTTCTTCTTCTTGTTCTTCTATTGCTTCAGTATTTTCTTCTCCTACTTCTTATTCTTCCTCTTATTCTGCATCTTCCTCTTCTTCTTCTTATTGTTGTTTTTCTTCTTTTCTTCTTCATCGCCTTCTTCTTCTTCTTCATCTTCTTCTTCCTCATAATTTTTAATCTTTATTTAATAATCCCTGCTCCTTAATCCCTCTCTCCTTAATCTCTTATTCTTAAATTTATGATATCTAATCTAGGCTTCCATAATCAGTAATCCCTAATCCCTATTACCTAATCCTTAAACAATAATCCCTAATTCTGAATCCATCCTTAATCCATAATCCCTAATCTCTAATCCTTAATCTCTAAACCAAAAATCCTTAATCTCTAAACCAAAAATCCTAATCTCTAATAGCTAATTCTTAATCTTTAATCTATAATCCATAATCTTAAATACCTAATTTCTAATACCTAATCCCAAATCCTTAAACCCTAATCCCTATTACCTGATCTCTAATCTCTAATCCATAATCTATATTCCATTTTTCCTAATCCATAATCTCTAATCCCTTATCCTTAATCTTTAATCCTTAATCCTTAATCCTTAAAACTTAATCCTTAAACTTAATCCTTATCTCTAAATAATAATCTTAATCCTAATCACTTAGTCTCTAATCCCTAATCATTAATCTATAATCCGTAATCTTGAATCCTTAATCCATAATCACTAATCTATAATACTTAATCCCTATACCTTAATCTATACTCCCAAATTCTAAAACCCTAATCTCTAATCCTTAAAAACTAATCCTTTAATACTTAATCCATAAATTCTAATACCTAATCATTGATCCCTTTGTCCATAATCCTTAACTCTAATCTTTAATCCCTAATCCCTATTTGCCAATCCATAATCCCAACTCCTTAATCTGCAACCCTAATGCCTGATATTGAATCCCTCCCTCCCTAATCCTTAATTCCTAATACCTAATCTCTAATCTATAATCCCTAATCCCTCCCTCCCTAATCAATAATATGTGTTCCTAAATTCTTAATCCCTCCCTTTTTAATCCCTAATCCATAGTACATAATCCTAATAATATTTTTTTAATCTATAATCTTAATTTTTAATCTCTAACCTTTAATCCTACATCTCAAATCCCTACTCACTAACATTAATCTTTAATCCCAAATCACTAAACCTAAATCTGTCACTTCTTCATCTTCTTGTTCTTGTTCTTCATCTTCTTCTTCTTCTTCTTCTTCTTCTACTAGTTTTTCTTCTTTTGCTTCTTTCTCTTCTTCATTTTCCCCTTCTTCTTTTTCTCCTTTTCTTGTTCTTCTTCTTCCTCTTCTTCCTCTTTTTCTTCTTCTTCTTTCACTTCTTCTTTTTCTCCTTCTTTCTCTTTTCTTGTTCTTCTTCTTCCTCTTCTTCTTCCTCTTTTTCCTCTCTTTCTTCTTCTTCTTCTTCTTCTTCTCCTTCTTCTTCCTCTTTTATTTCATCATCATGTTCTTCTTCTTATTCTCCTCCTTCTTCTCCTCATTCTTCTCTTCCTTCCACTTCTTCTTTTATTTCTTCTTCTTCTTTCTATTCTTTTACTTCTTCTTCTTCATTCTTTTCTTCCTCTCTTCTTCTTCTTCTTTTTCTTCTTTATCTTCCACTTCTTCTTCTTCTTTTTCTTCTTCATCGTCTTCTTCTTTTTCCTCATCATCTTCCTCTTCTTCTTCTTCTTCTTCTTCTTCTTCTACTACTTCTCCTTCTTCAACTTCTTCACCTTCTTCTTCTTCTTCCTCCTCTTGCTCTTCTCCTTCCCATTCTTCCTCTTCTACTTCTACTTCTCCTTACTCTTCTTCTTGTTCATCTTCTTCTTCCTCCTCCTCCTCCTCTTCTTCTTCTTTTTCTTCTTCTTCTTCTTCTTCTTCTTCTTACTCTTCTCACTTATATCCATCTCATTCTTATTCTTCTTCTTCTTCTTCTTCTTCTTCTTCCTCCTCTTCTTCCTCTTCCTCCTCTTCTTCTTCTTTTTCTTCTTCTTGTTCTTCTCTTGCTTTCGTATTTTCTTCTCCTACTTCTTATTCTTCCTCTTATTCTGCATCTTCCTCTTCTTCTTCTTATTGTTGTTTTTCTTCTTTTTATTCTTCATCGCCTTCTTCTTCTTCTTGTTATTCTCTTTGTTCTTCTTCTTCTTCATCTTCTTCTTCCTCCTCTTCTTCTTTTTTCTCCTTCTTCCTCATAATTTTTAATCTTTATTTAATAATCCCTGCTCCTTAATCCCTCGCTCCTTAATCTCTTATTCGTAAATTTATGATATCTAATTTAGGCTTCCATAATCAGTAATCCCTATTCCCTATTACCTAATCCTTAAACTATAATCCCTAATTCTGAATCCATCCTTAATCCATAATCCCTAATCTCTAATCCTTAATCTCTAAACCAAAAATCCTAAATCTCTAAACCAAAAATCCTAATCTCTAATAGCTAATTCTTAATCTTTAATCTATAATCCATAATCTTAAATACCTAATTTCTAATACCTAATCCCAAATCCTTAAACCCTAATCCCTATTACCTGATCTCTAATCTCTAATCCATAATCTATATTCCATTTTTCCTAATCCATAATCTCTAATCCCTTATCCTTAATCTTTAATCCTTAATCCTTAATCCTTAAAACTTAATCCTTAAACTTAATCCTTATCTCTAAATAATAATCTTAATCCTAATCACTTAGTCTCTAATCCCTAATCATTAATCTATAATCCGTAATCTTGAATCCTTAATCCATAATCACTAATCTATAATACTTAATCCCTATACCTTAATCTATACTCCCAAATTCTAAAACCCTAATCTCTAATCCTTAAAAACTAATCCTTTAATACTTAATCCATAAATTCTAATACCTAATCATTGATCCCTTTGTCCATAATCCTTAACTCTAATCTTTAATCCCTAATCCCTATTTGCCAATCCATAATCCCAACTCCTTAATCTGCAACCCTAATGCCTGATATTGAATCCCTCCCTCCCTAATCCTTAATTCCTAATACCTAATCTCTAATCTATAATCCCTAATCCCTCCCTCCCTAATCAATAATATGTGTTCCTAAATTCTTAATCCCTCCCTTTTTAATCCCTAATCCATAGTACATAATCCTAATAATATTTTTTTAATCTATAATCTTAATTTTTAATCTCTAACCTTTAATCCTACATCTCAAATCCCTACTCACTAACATTAATCTTTAATCCCAAATCACTAAACCTAAATCTGTCACTTCTTCATCTTCTTGTTCTTGTTCTTCATCTTCTTCTTCTTCTTCTTCTTCTTCTACTAGTTTTTCTTCTTTTGCTTCTTTCTCTTCTTCATTTTCCCCTTCTTCTTTTTCTCCTTTTCTTGTTCTTCTTCTTCCTCTTCTTCCTCTTTTTCTTCTTCTTCTTTCACTTCTTCTTTTTCTCCTTCTTTCTCTTTTCTTGTTCTTCTTCTTCCTCTTCTTCTTCCTCTTTTTCCTCTCTTTCTTCTTCTTCTTCTTCTTCTTCTCCTTCTTCTTCCTCTTTTATTTCATCATCATGTTCTTCTTCTTATTCTCCTCCTTCTTCTCCTCATTCTTCTCTTCCTTCCACTTCTTCTTTTATTTCTTCTTCTTCTTTCTATTCTTTTACTTCTTCTTCTTCATTCTTTTCTTCCTCTCTTCTTCTTCTTCTTTTTCTTCTTTATCTTCCACTTCTTCTTCTTCTTTTTCTTCTTCATCGTCTTCTTCTTTTTCCTCATCATCTTCCTCTTCTTCTTCTTCTTCTTCTTCTTCTTCTACTACTTCTCCTTCTTCAACTTCTTCACCTTCTTCTTCTTCTTCCTCCTCTTGCTCTTCTCCTTCCCATTCTTCCTCTTCTACTTCTACTTCTCCTTACTCTTCTTCTTGTTCATCTTCTTCTTCCTCCTCCTCCTCCTCTTCTTCTTCTTTTTCTTCTTCTTCTTCTTCTTCTTCTTCTTACTCTTCTCACTTATATCCATCTCATTCTTATTCTTCTTCTTCTTCTTCTTCTTCTTCTTCCTCCTCTTCTTCCTCTTCCTCCTCTTCTTCTTCTTTTTCTTCTTCTTGTTCTTCTCTTGCTTTCGTATTTTCTTCTCCTACTTCTTATTCTTCCTCTTATTCTGCATCTTCCTCTTCTTCTTCTTATTGTTGTTTTTCTTCTTTTTATTCTTCATCGCCTTCTTCTTCTTCTTGTTATTCTCTTTGTTCTTCTTCTTCTTCATCTTCTTCTTCCTCCTCTTCTTCTTTTTTCTCCTTCTTCCTCATAATTTTTAATCTTTATTTAATAATCCCTGCTCCTTAATCCCTCGCTCCTTAATCTCTTATTCGTAAATTTATGATATCTAATTTAGGCTTCCATAATCAGTAATCCCTAATCCCTATTACCTAATCCTTAAACTATAATCCCTAATTCTGAATCCATCCTTAATCCATAATCCCTAATCTCTAATCCTTAATCTCTAAACCAAAAATCCTAAATCTCTAAACCAAAAATCCTAATCTCTAATAGCTAATTCTTAATCTTTAATCTATAATCCATAATCTTAAATACCTAATTTCTAATACCTAATCCCAAATCCTTAAACCCTAATCCCTATTACCTGATCTCTAATCTCTAATCCATAATCTATATTCCATTTTTCCTAATCCATAATCTCTAATCCCTTATCCTTAATCTTTAATCCTTAATCCTTAATCCTTAAAACTTAATCCTTAAACTTAATCCTTATCTCTAAATAATAATCTTAATCCTAATCACTTAGTCTCTAATCCCTAATCATTAATCTATAATCCGTAATCTTGAATCCTTAATCCATAATCACTAATCTATAATACTTAATCCCTATACCTTAATCTATACTCCCAAATTCTAAAACCCTAATCTCTAATCCTTAAAAACTAATCCTTTAATACTTAATCCATAAATTCTAATACCTAATCATTGATCCCTTTGTCCATAATCCTTAACTCTAATCTTTAATCCCTAATCCCTATTTGCCAATCCATAATCCCAACTCCTTAATCTGCAACCCTAATGCCTGATATTGAATCCCTCCCTCCCTAATCCTTAATTCCTAATACCTAATCTCTAATCTATAATCCCTAATCCCTCCCTCCCTAATCAATAATATGTGTTCCTAAATTCTTAATCCCTCCCTTTTTAATCCCTAATCCATAGTACATAATCCTAATAATATTTTTTTAATCTATAATCTTAATTTTTAATCTCTAACCTTTAATCCTACATCTCAAATCCCTACTCACTAACATTAATCTTTAATCCCAAATCACTAAACCTAAATCTGTCACTTCTTCATCTTCTTGTTCTTGTTCTTCATCTTCTTCTTCTTCTTCTTCTTCTTCTACTAGTTTTTCTTCTTTTGCTTCTTTCTCTTCTTCATTTTCCCCTTCTTGTTTTTCTCCTTTTCTTGTTCTTCTTCTTCCTCTTCTTCCTCTTTTTCTTCTTCTTCTTTCACTTCTTCTTTTTCTCCTTCTTTCTCTTTTCTTGTTCTTCTTCTTCCTCTTCTTCTTCCTCTTTTTCCTCTCTTTCTTCTTCTTCTTCTTCTTCTTCTCCTTCTTCTTCCTCTTTTATTTCATCATCATGTTCTTCTTCTTATTCTCCTCCTTCTTCTCCTCATTCTTCTCTTCCTTCCACTTCTTCTTTTATTTCTTCTTCTTCTTTCTATTCTTTTACTTCTTCTTCTTCATTCTTTTCTTCCTCTCTTCTTCTTCTTCTTTTTCTTCTTTATCTTCCACTTCTTCTTCTTCTTTTTCTTCTTCATCGTCTTCTTCTTTTTCCTCATCATCTTCCTCTTCTTCTTCTTCTTCTTCTTCTTCTTCTACTACTTCTCCTTCTTCAACTTCTTCACCTTCTTCTTCTTCTTCCTCCTCTTGCTCTTCTCCTTCCCATTCTTCCTCTTCTACTTCTACTTCTCCTTACTCTTCTTCTTGTTCATCTTCTTCTTCCTCCTCCTCCTCCTCTTCTTCTTCTTTTTCTTCTTCTTCTTCTTCTTCTTCTTCTTACTCTTCTCACTTATATCCATCTCATTCTTATTCTTCTTCTTCTTCTTCTTCTTCTTCTTCCTCCTCTTCTTCCTCTTCCTCCTCTTCTTCTTCTTTTTCTTCTTCTTGTTCTTCTCTTGCTTTCGTATTTTCTTCTCCTACTTCTTATTCTTCCTCTTATTCTGCATCTTCCTCTTCTTCTTCTTATTGTTGTTTTTCTTCTTTTTATTCTTCATCGCCTTCTTCTTCTTCTTGTTATTCTCTTTGTTCTTCTTCTTCTTCATCTTCTTCTTCCTCCTCTTCTTCTTTTTTCTCCTTCTTCCTCATAATTTTTAATCTTTATTTAATAATCCCTGCTCCTTAATCCCTCGCTCCTTAATCTCTTATTCGTAAATTTATGATATCTAATTTAGGCTTCCATAATCAGTAATCCCTAATCCCTATTACCTAATCCTTAAACTATAATCCCTAATTCTGAATCCATCCTTAATCCATAATCCCTAATCTCTAATCCTTAATCTCTAAACCAAAAATCCTAAATCTCTAAACCAAAAATCCTAATCTCTAATAGCTAATTCTTAATCCTTAATCTATAATCCATAATCTTAAATACCTAATTTCTAATACCTAATCCCAAATCCTTAAACCCTAATCCCTAATACCTGATCTCTAATCTCTAATCCATAATCTATATTCCATTTTTCCTAATCCATAATCTCTAATCCCTTATCCTTAATCTTTAATCCTTAATCCTTAAAACTTAATCCTTAAAACTTAATCCTTATCTCTAAATAATAATCTTAATCCTAATCACTTAGTCTCTAATCCCTAATCATTAATCTCTAATCCATAATCTTGAATCCTTAATCCATAATCACTAATATATAATACTTAATCCCTATACCTTAATCTATACTCCCAAATTCTAAAACCCTAATCTCTAATCCTTAAAAACTAATCCTTTAATAATTAATCCATAAAATCTAATACCTAATCATTGATCCCTTTGTCCCTAATCCTTAACTCTAATCTTTAATTCCTAATCATTAACCCTTTATCCCTATTATTTATTCCTTAATCCCTACTCCCTAATCCTTAATCCCTAAACCTTAATCCCTACTCCTTAATCCTTAATTTTTAATTTCTAATCTAAAATCCTTAATTCCTAATCCTTAATCCATAACACCTAATATCATATCCCTCCACTCTTAATCCTTAATCCCTAATTCTTAACCCCTAATCTTTTTTCTCCTCTTCTTCTACTTCTTCCTTCTTCCACTTCTTCTTCCTCCACTTCTTGCTAATCTTAAATCCCTAATCCCTACTCATTAATATATAATCCTTAATCCCTAAATCCTAATCCTTAATTGTAAAACTATAATATTTAATCTTTAATCCCTAATCCCTAATCTATAATGCCCAATATCTAATCCTTTTCTCCCTAATCTGTAATCTCTAATACCTAATCTCTAAACCCTAATCCCTAATCCCTCCCTATATAATACGTAATCCATATTCTCTAATCTTTAATCCTTAATCTCTCCCTCTTTAATCCCTAATCCCTAACTCCTAATCCTTAATCCCAAAACCATAATCCCTAATTATTAACTCATAAATCCCTAATTCTTAATCTCGAACCCCTCCCTTATTAATCATTAATACATATTCCTTAATGCCTAATCCTTAATCCTTCATTCCATAATTCCTAATCACTAATCCCTAATCCATAATTCCTAATCTCCAACCTCTGATTCCTAATCTATTTCTTTTTCCTCTTCTTCTTCTACTTCTTTTTCTTCTTCTTCTTCTTCTCCCTCTTCTTCTTCTTCTTCCTTATCTTCATCTTCTTCTTCTTCCTCTTCCTCTTCGTCTTTCTCTTCTTCTTCTCTTTCTTCCTTCTCTTCATTTTCTTCTTCTTCTTCTTTTACTTCTTTTTTTCTTCTTCCACTTCCTCTTCTTCATCTACTACTTCTTCTTCTTCAACGTCTCTTCCTCTTCCTCTTGCTCTTTTTCCTCTTCTTCCTCTTCTTCTTCATCTTTTAGTTCTTCATCTTATTCTTCTTCTTCTTCTTCTTCTTCTTCTTCTTCTTTTTCTTCCTCTTCATCTTCCTCTACTTGTTCTTCTTCCTCTTCTTCTTCTTCTTCTACTTCTTCATCTTCTCCTCCTCCTCTTCCTCCTTCTTCACCTACTTCTTTCTCTTATATTTCTTCCTTTTCTTCTTCTACTTCTTCTTCTTCTACTACTTATTCTTCTTCTTCATCTATTTCTTCTTCTTCTTCTTATTCTTCTTCCTTTTCTTCATCATTTTCTTCCTCTCTTCTTCTTGTTCTTCTTATTTTTCTTCTACATTTTCTTCCTCTTCCTCCTCAACTTCTTCTTCTTCTTACTCTTCTCCTTCTCATTATTCTTCTTCTTATTTTTCTTCCTTTTATTTTTCTTCATCTTCTTCTTCTCCCTCCTCTTCTTCTTTTTCTCCTTCTTCTTCTTCTTCTTCTTCTTCTCCTTCTTCTTCTTCTTCTACTTTCGCATTTTCTTCTTCTTTTAATCTTCCTCTTCTTCTTTGTCTTCTTCTTCTTCTTCTTCTTCTTCTTCTACTTTCTCTTCTTCTAGTTCATCATCATCATCATCTTCTTCTTCTTCTTCTCCTCCTTTTTTCTTCTTTTTGCTCTTTTTTCTCCTCTTCCTCTTCTTCTCCTTCTTCTTCATTACCCTGAATCCATATTCCTTAATCCCTACAACTTAATCCCTCCCTCGCTTAACTCTTATCCATAAATTTATAATCCCTAATCAGTAATCCCTAAGCTTTATTTCTTTATCCCTAATCTCTAATCGTTAATCCATACTTAATCTATAATATCTAATCTTTAATCCCTAATCACTAATCCTTAATCTCTATTCCTTAAACTTTAATCCTTAATACCTATCCCTAATCCTTAATCCATAATCCATAATCCATAATCTCAAATCCCTAATCTCTAATCCATAATCCCTAATCCATAATCCATAATCCTTAATGCTTGTTCCTCTTCTTCCTTATCTTCCACATCTTCTTCTTCTTCTTGTTCTTCTTGTTCTTCTTCTTGCACTTCTTCTTCCACTTCTTCTTATTTTACTTCCTTTTCTTCTTCTACTTCTCCTTCATCTTCTTCTTCCACTTCTTCTTCTTCTTCTTTTTCTTATTATTCTTGTTCTTCTTGTTCTTCCTCTACTACTACTGCATCTTCTTCTTCCTCGTCTTCTACTACTACTTCTTCTTCCTCCTCTTCTTCTTCTTCCTTTCTCTCTTCTTCTTTTTCTTTTTCTTCTTCTTTTTTTATTCTTTTTCTTCCTCTTATTCTTCTTCTTCTTCTACTACTACTACTTCTTTTCTTCTTCTTCTTCTTCTCCTTCATCTTCCCTTTCTACTTCTCCTTTTCTTTCTCCTTCTCCTTCTCCTTCTCCTTCTCCATCACCTTCTCCACCTCCTTCTCCTACTCAATGTCCTCCTTGTTCTCCTTCTACTTCTCCTCCTACTCCTCCTTCTCCAACTCCTCTTCTTCTTCTTCTTCTTCTTCTTCGTCTTCTACTACTACTTCTTCATCCTCTTCTTCTTCTTCTTCCTTTTTGTCTTCTTCATTTTCCATTTCTTCTTCTTTTTTCACTCTTCTTCTTCATCTTCTTATTTCTATTCTTATACTACTACTTCTTCTTCTTCTCCTTCTTCTTCAAATTCATCTTCTTCTTCTTCTGCTTCATCTTCTCTTTCTACTTCTCCTTGTCTTTCTCTGTCTCCTTATCCTTATCCTTCTCCTTCTCCTTCTCTATCTCCTTCTTGTTCCCCTTCTGCTTCTCCTCCTCCTCCTCTGTCTCAATATCCTCCTCCTTCTCCTTCTTCTTCTTCTTCTTCCTCTTCATTCTTCTTTCTTGTTTCTTCTTTCTTCTTCCTTTTGCTTCTTTCTTCCTACTTCTTCCTTCCACCTTCCTTCTTCCTTCTTTCTTCTTCTTTCTTTGTTCTTCTTTCTTCTTTCTTCTTTATTCTTCCCTTTCTTCTACCTCTTCTTTTTCTTCTTCTTTTTCCTTATTGTTCTTCCTCCTCTTCTTCTTCTTCCTTCTAACTTCTTCCTTCTTTCTTCTTCCTTCTTCTTTCTTCCTTCTTCTTCCTCCTTCCTTCTCCATGTTTCCTAATCCCTAATTTCTAATCCTTAACCCTTAATCCCTAATCCATCCTTAATTCCTAATCCTTAATCCTTAATCCCTAATTCCTAATCCTTAATTCTTAATCCCTAATCTTTATTTCTAAATCTCTAATCCCTAACTCCTAGCACCTAATTCTTAATCCTTAATGCCTAATCTATAATCTATAATATTTAATCTCTACTCTAATCTCTAAACCTTAATATATAATACTTAATTACTAATCCTAAATCCTTAATCTTTAATATATAATCCTTAATCTCTGATCTTTATTCCTAATCTGTAATCTATAATACTTAACCCAAAATCTCAAATCTCTACTCACTAATCTCTAATCCCTAATTCTTATTTTATAATCTATAATCCCTAATCTTTAATAAATAATCCCTTAGTCCTTAATTCCTAGTCCCTAATTATTAATCCTTTCATCTTGAATCATTAGTCTCTAATCCTTAATCCCTAATTCTTATTACTTATTACCTAATGCCTACTCATTAATCTATAATCCTTAATTTCTAAACACTAATCCCTAATTAGTAATCCATAATCCTGAATGACTAATACCTGATCCCTCCCTCCCTGAACCTTAATTGCTAATCCCTAATACCTCTCTAATCCCCAATCCCTACCTACAAAATCTGTAATCCGTATTCCCTAATCCCTAATCACTCCCTCCTTAATCCATAATCCTTAATCCCTAACCCCTAATTCATAATCCATCTCTTCATCCTCTTCTTCTTCTTCTTCTTCTTCTTCCTCTTCTACATCTTCTTCTACTTCTTCCTCCTCTTCTTCTTCCCCATTTTCTTCTTCTTTGTTCCTCCTCTTCTTCCTTATCTTCCTCTTCCTCTTCCTCTTCTTCTTCTTATTCTTCTTCCACTTCTTCCTCTTCTTCTTCTTCTTCATAATCTTCTTCTTCTTCTTCTTCTTCTTCCTTTACTTCTTCTTCTTCTTCTTCTTAATCTTCTTCTTTTTCTTCTTCTTCTTCTTCTTCATCTTCATCTTCTTCTTCTTCATCATCTTCTTCTTCTTCTTCTTCTTCCTCTTCTTCTTCCTCTACTTCTTCTTCCTCTTCTTTTCTTGTTCTTCTTCTTCCTCTCCTTCTTTCTTTTATTCATCATCATCTTCTTCTTCTTATTCTTCTTCTTCTTCTTCTTCTTTGTCTTCTTGTATTTCTTCTTCTTCTTCTTCTTCTTCTTCTTCTCCTTCTCTTTTTTCTTCACTTTTTCCATCTCCTTGTCTTTCTAATTCTCCTTCTTCTTGTCCTTCTCCTTCTCTGTCTTCTACTCCTCATTCTCTATCTCTTTCTCCTTCTCCATCACCTTCACCTTCCCCATCTCTTACTTCTTCTCCTTCTCCTTCACCTTCACCTCCTCCTCCTCCTTGTCTTCCTTCTCCATTTCCTTCTCCTTCTTCTTCTTCTTCTTCTTCTTCTTCCTTCTTTATTCTTTCTTCGTTCTTCTTTCTTCTTTCTACTTTCTTCTTTCTTCTTTCTTCCTCCTTCCTCCTTCCTCCTTCCTACTTCCTTCTCAATTCTTCCTTCTTCCTTATTGTTTATTCTTTCTCTTTGTATTCTTCTTCTTCTTCTTCTTCTTCTTCTTCTTCCTTGTCTTCATCATAATCTTCTTCATCAGCTTCTTCTTCTTCTTCCACTTCTTCTTCTTCTTCTTCTTCTACTACTTCTTCTTTCTTGTTTTTCTTCTTCTTCTTCTTTATTCTCTTCTTCTTCTTCTTCTTCTTCATCTTCTTTTTATTCTTCTTCTTCCTCTACTTCTCCTTCTTCATCATCATCTTCTTCTTCTTTTTCTTCTTCTTCTACATCTCGTTATCTTTCTCCTTCACCATCTCCTTTACCTACTTCTTCTGCTTCTCCTTCTCCTTCACCATCACCCTTTCCTTGTCTTCATCATCGTCTTCTTCATCAGCTTCTTCTTCTTCCTCCATTTCTTCTTCTTCTTCTTCTTCTACTTCTTTTTTCTTGTTTTTCTTCTTCCACTTCTTTTTTCTCGTCTTCTTCTTCTTCTTCTTCTTTTTCTTCTTCTTCTTCATCATCATATTCTTCTTCTTTTTCTTCTTCTTCTACATCTCCTTATCTTTCTACTTCATCATCTCCTTCACCTTCTTCTTCTCCTTCTCTATCTCCTTCACCTTCATCTTTTCCTTCTTCCTTATTCTTTATTCTCTCTCTTCGTATTCATCTTCTTCTTCTTCTTCTTCTTCTACCTTGTCCTCATCATCATCATCTTCTTCATCAGCTTCTTCTTCTTCCTCCTCTTCTTCTTCTTTTGCTTCTTCTTCTTCTTCTTCTTCTTCTTCTTCTTCTTTTTCTTCTTCTTCTACTTCTTCTTTCTTGTTTTTCTTCTTCCTCTTCATTTTTCTCTTCTTCTTCTTCTTCATCATCTTCTTTTTCTTCTTCTTCTTCCTCTACTTCTTCTTCATCATCATCTTCTTCTTCTTTTTCTTCTTTTTCTTCTTCTTCTACATCTACTTATCTTTCTCCTTCACCATCTCCTTCACCTTCTTCTTCTCCTTCTCCTTCTCCTTCTACATCTTCTTCATCATCATCTTCTTCTTCTTTTTCTTCTACTTCTACATCTCCTTATCTTTCTCCTTCACCATCCCCTTCACCTTCTTCTTCTCCTTCTCCTTCTCCTTCACCTTCACATTTTCCTCCTCTTCATCCTCCTCTTTTGTTTCTTCTTTTTCCTCTCTTCTTCTTCTTCTTCTTTCCATCTTTCTTCTTCCTTCTTTCTTCTTTCTACTTTCTTCTTTCTTCTTCCTTCTTCCTTCTTCTTTCCATCTTCCTTCTTCCTTTTCCATTTTTCCTTCTTATTTCTTCTTTATTCTTTCTCTTCTTCTTTCACTTCTTCTTTGTCATCGTCTTCATCGTCTTCTTCTTCTTCTTCTTTATTTACTTCTTCAACCTCATCTTCTTCTTCTTCTTCTTCTCCTTCTTCTTTTCATGTTCTTCTTCTTCGTCTTGTTCTTCTTCATCATCATCATCACCAGCATCTTCTTCTTCTTCTTCTTCTTTTATTTCTCTTCTTCTTCTTCTTCTTCTTCTTTGTCTTCTTCTTCTTCTTCTTCTTCTTCCTCTTCTACTACTACTTCTTCTTCTCCTTCTCATTCTTCTCCTTGCCTGTCTTCCTCACCTTCTCCTTCTCTGGCTCCTACTCCCTCTCCTTCTACTTCTCCTTCTTCATCTCTTTCACCTTCCCCTTCCCTTCTCCTTCGCCTTCTCCTTCACCTTCTCCTCCACATTAACCTCATCCTCCATCTCCTTTTCCTTCCCCTTTTTCCTCTTCTTCTTCTTCCACTTCTTCTTCGTCTTCCTTCTTTCTTCTTTCTTCTTACATCTCTCTACATTCTTCTTTCTTCTTTATTCTTCCTTCTTCCTTCCTCCTTCCTTCTTCCTTCTTCTTTTGTTTTTCTTTCTTCTTTATTCTTTCTCTTCTTCCACTTCTTCCTCTTCTCTTTCTTGTTTTTCGTCTTCTTCTCCCTGCTCTTCTTCTTCTCCTTTCTTCCTTCATCCTTCATCATCTTCTTCTATATTTCTTCTTACTTGTTCCTTCTCCCTAATCCCTAAACCCAAATCCTTAATCCTTAATGGCTAATCCTTAAATCCTAATATCTTTTCTAATCCTAATCTTAATACCTTAGTCTTTGATCTCTATTCCCTTGTCTCAAATCCTAAATCCCTCATCCCCAATCTCTCATCCCTAATCCCTGACACCTAATATGAAATCCTTACATTTTTAATCCTTAATCCCTAATCCTTAACCTCTAATCCCTAATCACTAATCCATCTCTTCTTCCTCTTCTTCTTCTTCTTCTTCTTCTTCCTCTACTTCTTCCTCTTCTTCTTTTTCTTCTTCTTCCTCTTCTTCTTCTTCTTCTTCATCTTCTTCTTCTTCTTCATCCTCTACTTCGTCATCTTCCACTCCTTCTTCTTGCACTTCCTCTTCTTCTTCTTCTTCTTCTTCTCCATCTTCTTCTTCTTCTTCTTCTTCTTCTTCTTTTGCTTCTTCTTCTTCTTCATCATCTTCTTCTTTTCCTTTTTCTTCTTCTTCTTCTTCTTCTACATTCTGTTCTTTCACTTCTTCCCCTTCCCTATCTTCTTCTTTTTTTCTCCTTTTTCTTCTTTTCTTGTTCTTCTTTATGCTCTTCTTCTTCCTCCTCTTCTTCTTATCATTATCATTATTATTCTTCTTTTACTACAACTCCTTCTATTTCTTCCTCTTCTTTTTCAACTTCTTCTTCTTCTTTTTCTCCTTCTCCTTCTTCTTCTCCTTCTCCTTCTCTTTGCATTTCTCCTTCTCTTACTCCCTCTCCTCCTTTTTTTTCTTCTCTATCTAATTCTTGTTATCCTTCTCCATCTCCTTCTCCTTCCTCTTCTCCTTCTCTCACTCCTCCATGTCCTCCTTCTTCTCCTTCTCCTTCTTCTTTTTCTACTTCTTTCTTCTTTCCACTTTCTTCTTTCTTCTTTCTTCCATTTTGCTTCGTCCTTCCTCTTTCCTTCTTCCTTTTTCTTTCTTCCTTCTTCTTTCTTCTTTCTTCTTCCTACTTTATTCTTCCTCTTCTTCTTCCTCTTCTTCTTCTTCACCTTCTTCTTCTTCTCCTTGTTCCTCTCCTTCTTCTTCCACTTCTGCTTCTTCTTCTTCTTCTACTTCTCCATCTTCTACTTATTGTTATTGTTATTATTATTCTCATTCTTCTTATTGCTCTTATTCATCTTATTCTTTTAGTCCCTCTTTTTCTACTTCTTCTTCTTCTTCTTCCCCTTCTTCTTCATGTTCTTCTTCTTCTTTTCCTTCTTCTTCCTCTTCTTCTTTTATTTCTTTTTCTTCTTCCTCTTCCTCTTCTTCTTCTTCTTCTTCATCTTATTCTTCTTCATTTTCTTCTTCTTGTTCTTCCATATCTTCTTCTTCATCTTCTTCATCTTCTTTCTCGTCTTCCTCATCTTATTATTCTTCTTCTTCTTCGGCCTCCTCTTCATCTACTTCTTCTTCTTCCTCTTCTTCTTCTTCTTCTTCCCCTTCTCCTCCGTCTTCTTGTTCGTCATGTTCTACTTCCTCTTCTTCTTCTTCCACTTCTACTTTGTTGTCTTCTTGTTCTTATTCTTCCTCTTCTTCTTCTTCTTCTCTCTATATTTCTTCGTCTTCTTCGTCTTCTACTTCTTCTTCTTCTTCATCCTCTTCTTCTTCTTCTTCTCCTTCTTCTTCCTCTTCCTCCTCTTCCTTCTCTTCATCTTCTTCTTCTTCTTCTTCTTCTTCTTGCTCCTCCTCTTTCCCTTCTCCCTCTTCTTCTTCTTCTCCTACCTCTTCTTCATCTTCCTGTTCTTTTCCTTCTCCATTCTCTTCTTTTACTACTTCCTCTTCCCCTTCGTCTTCTTCTTCTTCTTCTTCCTCTTCTTCTTTCTCTTCTTCATCTTCTTCTTATTTTCTTCTACTTCTAAACGATCTTCTTCTTCTTCTTCCTACTCTTCTTTTTCCCCTTCTTTTTATTCCTCTTTTTCTTCTTATTCTTCTTCTTCATTTTCTTCTCCTTCTTCTTCTTCTTCTACCTTTTCTTCTTCTTCTCCCCCTTTTCTTGTTCTTCATCTTCATCTTACCCTTCATCCTCTTCATCTTCTTCCTCTTCTTCTTCCACTACTTCTTCTTCCTCTCTTTCCTTATCTTCTTCACCTTTTTCTTCTTCAACTTTTTCCTCATATTCCTCTCATTCTTCTTCTTTTTCTTCACCTTCTTCTTAACCTTTTTCTTCTTCCTCTTCTTCTTCTTCATCTTAATCCTCTTGTTCTTCTTCTTCTCCTACTCCTTCTTCTTATTCTTCCTCCTCCTCCTCCTCTACTTCTTCTTCATCTTCTTCCACAACCCCTACTTCTTCCTTTTCCTATTATCCTTCTTCCTCTACTTCTTCTTCTTGTTATTCTTCTTCTTTTTCTTCTTCTTCCTCTTCTTCTTGTTCAACTTCTATTACTACTTCTTCCTCTTCTTCTTGTTCAACTTCTATTACTACTTCTTCCTCTTCTTCTTCTTCTTCTTCTTCCACTTTCTCTTCTCCCTCTTCTTCTTCCTCTCACTCTTCTTCTTCTTCCTCATCTTCCTCTTCTCCTTCCTATTCTACTTTTGCTTCTTCTTCTACCCCTTCTTCTTCATCTTCTTCTTCCTCTTCTTATTCTATTTCTTGTTCTTCTAATTGTTCTTCTCTTCTTCCTCTTCATTTTGTTCTTCTTCTTCTTCTTTTTCTTCCTTCTCTTCTTGTTCTTCCTCCTCCTCTTCTTATTCCATTTTTTCTTTTGCTTCTTCTTCTTCTTCATCATCCTCTTCTTCTTCTTCTACCACTTCTTCTGTCACTTCTCCTTCTTCTTCTTCTTCTTTTTCATCAGCTTGTTCTTTTTCTTCCTCGACTTCTACAAGTTTTTCTTCCTCTTCTTCCTTATCTTCCTCTTCTTCTTCTTCTTCTTCTTCTTCATCTTCTTCTTCTTCCTCTTCTTTGCCTTCTTCTTATTTCTTCTTATTCTTCTTCTTATTCTTCTACTACTACTACTTCTTTTTTCCTCTTCTCCATCATCCTATTCTTCTTCTTCTTCTTCTTCTTCCCCATCTTCTTCCTCTTCTTCTTCTTCTTCCTCTTCTTTGTCTTCTTCTTCTTCTTCTTCATTATCTCTCACTTCTTCTTCTTTATCTTTTTCTCTTCTTCCTTTTCTTCTTCTTCTTCTTCTTCATTTTCTACTTCTTATTATTCTTTTGCCATTGTAAGTTCATCATCTACCACTTCTTCTTCTTCTTCTTCCTCCTCTTCTCCTTCTTTCCCTTCTACAACTCCTCCTTACTCTTCTTATTCCTGCTCATCTTCCTCTTATTCTTCTTTCCCTTCTTCCTCATCTTCCTCTTCTACTACTTGCTTTTCCACTTCTTCTTCTTCTTCTTCTTCTTCTTCTTCTTTTTCATCTTCTTCTTCTTCTTCATCTACTTCTTGTTCTTCTTCGTCTTGTTCTTCTTCTTCCTCTTCTTCTTCTTCTTCTTATTATTCTACTCCATCCTATTTTTCATCTTTCTCTTCTTATTCTTCTTCTTCTTCTTCTTCTTCTTCATCTTCTTCTTCTTCTTCTTCCTCCCCCTCCTCCTATCTTCTCCTTCTTATTCTTCTTCTTCTTTTTCTTCTTCTTCGTCTTCTTCTTCTTCTTCCATATCCTCTTTCTCTTCTACATCTCCTTCTTCTTCTTCTTCCACTTCTTCTTCTTCTTCCTCTTCTTCTTGTTCTTTTCCTTTCTTCTCTTCATCTTCTTCTCCTTCCACTTTGTTTTCTTCTTCTTCTTTTTCATCTTCTTCTTTTACTTCTTCTCCTACTCCTCTCCTTCCTAAACTTCTTCTTCTTCTTCTTCTTCTTCTTCCACTTCTTCTTCTCTTTTTTCTTCTTCTTCTTCTTCTTATTACTCCTTCCTCTTCTTCTTCTTCTACTTCTTCTCCTTATTCTTCTTCTTCTTCTTCTTCTTCTTCTTTTTCTTCCCCCTCTTCTCCTTCTTCTTTCTCTTCTTTTTCTTCTTCTTCCTCTTCTTCCTCTTGTTCTTCTTCTTCTTCCTCTTCTTCTTCTTCTTCTTTTTATTACTTTTATTCTATTTCTTCTTCTTCTTCTTCTTCTTCTTCTTCTTCTTCTTCTTCTTCTACTTCTCCTTCTTCTTCTTCTTCCACTTCTTCTTCTTCTTCCTCTTCTTTATGTTCTTTTCCTTCCTTCCCTTGATCTTCTTCTCCCTCTTCTTCTTCTTCTCCTTGCACTTTGTTTTCTTCTTCTTCTTTTTCATCTTCTTCTTCTACTTCTTCTCCTACTCCTCTCCTTCCTAAACTTCTTCTTCTTCTTCTTCTTCTTCCACTTCTTCTTCTCTTTTTTCTTCTTCTTCTTCTTCTTGTTACTCCTTCCTCTTCTTCTTCTTCTTCTTCTTTATCTTCTTCTACTTCTTCTCCTTATTCTTCTTCTTCTTCTTCTTCTTCTTCTTCTTCTTCTTCTTCTTTTTCTTCCCCCTCTTCTCCTTCTTCTTTCTCTTCTTTTTCTTCTTCTTCCTCTTCTTCCTCTTCTTCCTCTTGTTCTTGTTCTTCTTCCTCTTCTTCTTCTTCTTCTTCTTCTTGTTTTTATTACTTTTATTCTACTTTTTCTTCTTCTTCTCCTTCTTTTACTTCTTCTAATTCTTCATCCTTTCTTCTTTTTCTTCTCCTTCTTTTTATACTTCTTCTTTTTTCCTCTTCTGCTTATTTCTCTTCTTTGACATCTTCTTCTTCTACTTCTTCTTCCTCTTCTTCTTCATCTTCTTCTTGTTGTTCCTCCTCTTCTTCATCTTCTTCTTCTTCTCCTCCTCCTCCTTTTCCTTCTCTCTCTTTTTCTTCTTCTTGTTCTTCTTATTCCTTTAATTCTTCTTTTTCTTTTTCTTCTTCTTCTTCTTCTTCTTCTTCTGCTTCTTCAACTTCTTCTTCTTCTACCTCTTCTACTTAATCCCTGACCCCTAATCGCTAATCCCTAATAAATTTAATCTTCCCCTTTGTCTTCTTCTTCTTCCATTTATTATTCTTCTTCTTCTTCCTCTTCTTCGTCATCTTCCTCTGCTTCCTTTTGTTCTTCTTCTTTTTCCTCTTCTTCTTCTTCTTCTTCCTCTTTATCTTTTCTTCTTCTTTAGCTTTTCTTCTTCTTCTTCTTCTTCAATTTCTTCATCATCATCTTCTTCTTCTTCTTCTTCTTCTCCTTCCTCTTCTTCTTCGTGCCATTCTTCTACTTCTTCTTCATTTCTTGTTCTTCTTCTTCCTCATATTCTTCCTCTTCTTCTTCTTCTTCTTCTACTTCTTCTTCTTCATCTTTTTCTTCTTCCTCAATTTATTCTTCTTATGCTTCTACTTGTTCTCCTTGTTCTTCTTCCTTTTCATCTTCTACTTCATCTTCTAATCCTTCTTCTTCCTCTTCTTCAACCACTTTTCTTCTTTTTGTTCTTCTTTTACTTCTTCTTCTTCCTCTACTTCTTCTTCTTCTAAATTTTCCTCTTCTTTTCCTATTCTTCTTCTTCTTCTTCTTCTTCTTCTCATTTATCTTCTTCTTCTACTTCTTCTTCTTCTTCTTCTTCTGCTTCATCCTCTTCTCCTTTTTCTTCTTATTCTACTTCTTCTTCGTTTCTTTTTCTTATTCTTATTCTTCTTGTTCCCCTTCTTCTTCTTCTTCTTCTTCTTCTTTTTCCTCTTTGTCTTCCTCTTGCTTTTCTTTTGTTTTCTTTTTCTTATTCTTCTGCTTCTTCTTCATCTTCTTTTACTTCCTCTCCTTCTCCTTCTTCTTCTTCTTCTTCTTCTTCGTCTTCATCTTCTTTTTCTTCTTCTTTGTCTTTGTCTGCTTCTTCTTCTTCTTCATCTCCTTCTTGTTCATCTTCTTCTTCTTCTTGGTCTCCTTGGTAATCCTTAATCCTTATTCCGTAATCCCTAATCCATAATACCTTATCCATTCCCCTTAAATCCTTAATCCACCCTTAATCCATATTCTTAATCTTTAATCCTTAATCTCTAATCCCTAATCTCTAGTCCCTAAACCCTTATTCCTAATACTTAATCACTAATCTTTAATCCTTACTCCCCAATCCATAATCTCTTGTCCCTAATCACTAATTCCTAATCCTAAATCTTGAATCCCTAATTAATAATCTTTAATCCTTAATCCTTATTACCTAATTTGTAATCACTAATCCTTAATACTTAACTTATAATCAAAAGTAATTAATCCCTAATCCCTATTACTTAGTCCTTAATCACTACTCTTTAATCCCTTACACTTCATTCCTAAAGCCTAATCCTTAATTGCTAATCCATATCCTTTAATTCCTCATCCTTAATCCCTAATCCCTAACCCATAATCTCAAATCCCTAATCCATCTTTTCTCTCCCTTTTTCTTCTTCTTCTTCTTCTTCTTCTTCTCCTTCCACTTCATTTTCTTCTTCTTCTTTCTCATCATCCATTACTTTTTCTTCTTCTTCTTCCTCAACTTTCTCTTCTTCTTCTTCTTCCTCCACTTCATCTGCTTCTTCTTGATCTTCCTCTTCTTCTTCTTCTTCTTCTTCTTCCTCTTCAACTTCTTCTTCTTCTTATTCCTCTTCTTATTCTTGTTCATTTTCTTCTTCTTCTTCTTCCACTTCTTCTTCTCCCGCTATTTATACTTCTTCCTCCTCTTCTTCTTTTACTTTTTCTTCTACTTCTTCTCCTTCTTATTCTTCTTCTTCTTCTCCTCCTTAATCCCTAACCCCTAATTGCTTATCCTAAATGCAACTTTTCTTCCTCTTTGTCTTCTTCTTCTTCTTCTGTCTCTTGTTCTTGCTCTTCATCTTCCTCACCTTCTTCTACCTCTTCTTTGTCATCTTCCCCTTCTTCTTTTTGTTCTTCTTCTTCTTCTTCCTCTTCTTCTTCTTCTTCTTCTTCTTCTCCTTCTTGTTCTTCTTGTCCTTCTTTTCTTCTTCTTCTTCTGATTCTTTTCCTTCTACTTCTTCCTCGTCCCTTTCTTCTACTTCTTTTTCTTCTTTCTCGTCTTTTCTTATTCTTCTTCTTCCCCTTTTTCTTCTTCTACTTCTTCTTCTTCTTCTTCTTCTTCTTCTTCTTTTTCTTCTTCAATTTCTTCTTCTTCTTCTTCTTCTTCATCCTCTTCTTTTTTCCCTTCTCTTTCTTCCTTTCAATGAACTTCTTTTACTTCTTCTTCTTCTTCTTCTTCTTCTTCCTCTTGTACTACTTCTTGTTTGTCTTCATCTTCTTATTTTTCTTCTTCTCCCTCTTTCTCTTCTTCTTCTTCTTCCTATTCTTCTTCTACTTCTACTTTTTCAACTTCTTCTTCTTTTCCTCCCTAATCGCTAACCCTTAATCACTAATCCATAATCCATCTCTTATTCCTCTTTGTCTTCTTCTTCTTTCTCCTCTTGTTTTTACTCTTCTACTTCTTTCCACTTCTTCCTCATCTTCCTCTTCTTCTTTTATTTTTTCTTATTTCTTCTTCATCTTCCTCTTCTTCTTCTTCTTCTTCCTCCTCCTCCTCTTCTTCTTTTTCCTCAATTTCTTCTTCTTTTCTTCTTCTTCTTCTTCTTCTTCTCCTTCCTTTTCTTCCTTATCCCTTTCTTTTACTTCTTTTTCTCCTTTTTCTTGTTTTCTTGTTCTTCTTCATCCTCTTCTTCTTCTTCTTCTTCTTCTTCTTCTAATCTTCCTTTATTTCTCCTTCCTCTTCTTCTTCTTATTCTTCTTCTTCTTCATCATCATCACCTATTTCTTCTTCTTCTTTTTCTTCTTCTTCTCCTCCTCCTCCTCTTTCTCCTTCTCGTTCTACTTCTCCTACTCCTTCTTCTCTTTCTCCTTCTTCGTATCCTTCTTCTCATTCTCGTTCTCCTTCTCCTTCTCCTTCTTCTTTACGTCCTCCTCACTCTAATTGTTCTTCTTCCTTTTCTTCTTCTTCTTCTTCATCTTCTTCTCCTCCTTCCTCTTCTTCTTCGATCTCTTCGCTCCTTCCTTTTGTTCTTCTTCTTCTTCTTCTTCTTCTTCTTTTTCTTCCTATTCTTCTTCTACTTTTTCCTCTTCTTTATCCTCTTCTTCTTCTTCTTCTTTTACTTATCCTTCTCCTTCATCTTCTTTGCCTACTTCTTCTTCTTCTTCTTCTTTTCCTTCATCCTCTTTTCCTTTTTCTTCTTTTTCTTCTTCTACTATTTCTTCTTCTTATTGTTATTCTTATTCTTCTTGTTCCTTCATCCTCTTCTTCTTCTTCTTCTACTTTTTCCTCTTTTTCTTCCTCTTCTTCTTCTTCCTTGTTCCTTATTCCTATTCTTCTTCCTCCTCTTTTTCCACAATTCCTAATCCCTAATCCTTACTCTCTAATCAATAATCCTTAATCATTAAACCATTGTCTTTAATTGCTAATCCATAATCTCTAATCTCTAATCCTTAATTTTTAATCTGTAATGCCTAATACTTAATCCCACTCTCTCTAATCCTTAATCCCTAATACCTAATCTCTAATCCCAAATCCCTCCCTCCCTAATCCATAATTTGTATTCCCTAATCCTTAACCCCAAATCCCTTCCTCCATAATCCCTAATCTCTAATCCCTAACAACTAATCCATAAACCTTAATCTCTAATTTTCAACTCACAAAACCCTAACCCCTAATCCCTCCCTAATCATTAATTCGTATTTCATGATACCAAATCCTTAGTAAGTCATTCCTTAATCCTTAATCCCTAATCCCTGATCCCTAATTTGTCTCTTTTACTTCCACTTCTTCTACTTCTTCTATTTCTTCTTCTTCCTCGTCCTCTTCTTCTTCTTCCTCTTCCTCTTCTTCTTATTCCTCTTCTTCTACTTCTTATTCCTTATCTTTGTCTTCCTATTCTTCCACTTCTTCCTCATCTTCCTCTTCTTCTTCTTCCACCTCTTTTTCTTCTTCTACATCCACTTCTTCCTTTTCTTCTTCTTCTTCTTCTTGTTCTTCTATGTCTCCTCTTCTTCTTTTTTTCATCCTTTTCTTCCTGCTCTACTTGATCTACTTCTTCTTCTTCTTCTTCCTCTTCTTCTTTCTCTTCTTCTTCCTCTACTTATTCTTCTTCAACTTCTTCTTCTTCTTCTTCTTCTTCTTCCTCTTCTTCTTCATCATCATCATCTTCTATTTCTTCTTCTTCTTCTTCGTCTTCTTTTTCTTCTCCTTCTCCTTCTCCTTCTTTGTCTTCTTCTTCTACTTCTTCCTCTTATTCTTTTTCTTCTTCTTCATCGTCATCATCTTCTTCTTTTTCTTCTTCTCCTTGTTCTTCTTCCTCCTCCTCCTTTTCTTCTTCTTCTTCTCCTCCTCCTTCTTTGTAATCCTTAATTCTTATTCTCTTATCCCTACTCCTTAATCAAACCCTCGCTAGCCTTTTATCTCAAAATTTGTAATCCCTAATCACTAATCCCTTATCTATATTCCTCTATCCTTAGTCCCTAATCAATCCTTAATTCATAATCCCTAATCCTTGATGTTAAATCTCTAATCCCTAATCCCTTAATCCTAACCTCTAATCCCTAAACCATAACCTCTAATGCTTAATCCCTCATCTATAATCCATAATCCTAAATCCTTAATTTCTAATCCCTAATCCATAATCCTTAAACTCTAATCCTGAATACTTTATACCTAATCTCTGACCTATAATCCTATATCCTAAATCCTTAATCACAAATCTATTGTCCCCTATCCCTAATCTCTATTTTCTAATCCATAATTAAAAATCCTAAATCTCTAATCCTTAGTATATAATCTCTTAACTCTTAATCTTTACTCCCAATTGTTAATCATTAATCCCTTCATCCCTAATTCTCAACTCTAATCCCTAGTCCTCAATCCTTTACCTTTATTACGTATACCTTATTCCTTACTCCTTAATCCCTAATCCTTATCATTAAACCTTAATCTCAAATCCCTAATCGATAATCCCTAATAATTAATTTTTAATCACTAATCTATAATATCTAATCTTTAATCCCTAACACCTAATCCCATATCCCTCCCTCCTTAATACCTAATCCCTAATCCTTAATCCCTAATCCCTAACTCCTAATCCTTAACCTGTAATCCATCTAATCTCTCTCTTCTTCTTATTCTTCTCATTTTTCTTCTTCCTCTTCTTCTTCTTCTTCTTCGTTTTCCTATTCTTCTTCTTCCTCATCTTCTTTATGTTTCTCTATTTTTTCTTCTTCTTCTTCATCATCATCATCATCTTCCATTTCTTCTTGTTTGTCTTCTTCTTCTTCTTCTTCTTTTTCTTCTACTTCTTCTTCCACACCCCCTTCTCCTCCTTCTTTTTCTCCATTTTCTTCTATTTTTGTAATTGTTCTTTCTTGTTCTTGTTCTTCTTTCGCTTCTTCTTCCTCAACTTGTTCTTGTTCTTCTTCTTCTTCTTCTTCTTCTTCTTCTGCTTCTATTTCTTTGTTTTCTTCTTCTTCTTCTTCTTCTCCTTCTTCCTTTTCTTCATCACCATCCTCTGCTTCTTCTTTTTAATCTTCTTCTTCTTCTTCTTCTTCTTCCACTTCTTCTTCTTCTTTTTCTTCTTCTTCTTCTTCCTCTTCTTCTTTTTCTTCTTCCACATCTTCCTCTTCTTCTTTTTCCTCTTCTTCTTCTTCTTCTTCTTCTTCTTCTTCTTTTTCTTCTTCTTTTTCTTCTTCTTCTTGTTCCTCTTCTCCTTCCTCTACTTGTTCTTCTTCTTCTTCTTCTTCTTCTCCTTCTTCTTCCTCCTCTATTTCTTCTCCTTATTCTTCTTCTTCTTTTTCTCTTCCTCCTCCTCCTCCTTCTCCTTCTTCTTCTTCTCTTCCACCTCCTCCTTCTTCTACTTCTTCTTCTTCTTCTTCTTCTATTTCTTCTTCTTCTTCTTCCACTTTGTCTTCTTCTTCTACTTCTTCTTCTTTGTCTTTCTCTCCGCTTCTTCTTCTTCATCTTCTTCTTCTCTTTCTTCTTTTTCTTCAAGTTCTTCATCTTCTTCTTCTTCTTCTTCCTCTTACTCTGCTCCTTCTCATTCTTCTTGTCCATCTTCTTCTTCTTCTTCCTCCTCCGCCTCTTCTTCTTCGTTTTTTCTTCTCGCTCCTCTTCTTCTTCTTCTTCTTTTTCTTCTTCTTCTTTTTCTCTTCTTACTCTTCTCACCCTTCTCCTTCTTATTCTTCTTCTTCTTCTTCTCCTTCTTCTTCTTCCTCCGCTTCTTCTTCTTTTTCTTCTTCTCCCTCCTCTTCTTCTTTTCCTTCTTCTTCTTCTTCTTCTTCCTTATTTTCTTCTTCTTCTTGCTTTTCTTTTTCATCTTCCTCTTCTTCATCTTCTTCTACTTCTTCTTCTTCTTCTTCTTCTTCTCCTTGTTATTATTATTCTTCTTCTACCTCCTTCTCTTCTTCTTCACCTTATTCTTCTTAATCCTTAATCTATGTTCCCTAATCCCTACTCCTTTACCCCTCCCTCTATAATCTCTCATCCCTAAATTTGTAATCTCTAATCTATGCCTCTCTTATCACTAATCCCTAATCTCTATTCTTTAATCCCCAAACCCTAATCCTTAATCCCTAATTTTTAACCCATCCTTAATCCATAATCCTCAATCCTTATCACTAATATATAATCCTTTATCTCTAAACCCAAATCCCTAATCTCTAATACCTAATCCCTAATCCTTAATCTATAGTCCATAATGTCGAATCCCTAATTTCTAATTCCTAATTCCTAACCCTAAATCCCTAATACTTAAACCCTAAACCCTAATTCTTGATCCCTATTCTCTAATCCCTTATCTATATTCCAAATTCCTTAATCCATAATCTCTTATCCCTTACCCCTAATCCTTAACTCTTAATCCTTAATCCTTTATCCCTAATCTCTCATCTTAATCCTAATCACTTAATATCTACTCCCTAATCCCTAATCTCTAATCCATAATCTTGAATCCTAAATCCATAACCACTAATCTCCAATTCTTAATCCCTAATCTCTATTCTCTAATCTATAATCCCAAATCCTAAAACCCTTATCACAAATCCTTAATAATTAATCCCTTAATCCTAAATCTTTAAACCTCAATCCCTAATCATTGATCCCTTCATCCCTAATCCTTAACCTTAATTCATAATCCCTAATACTTAATCCATTATCCTATTACTTATTTCTTATTTCTTAATCCTTAATCCCGAATCCCTAATTGATAATCCTTAATCCCGATTCCATAATCCCTAATCCATAATCCCAAACACCTAATCCCATATCCCTCCATTCTTAATCCTTAATCACTAATTCTTAACCCTTAATTCTTAATCCCTAATCCTTTTCTTCTTCCTCTTCTTTTATGTCTTCCTTCTTTAGCTTCTTCTTCCTCTTCTTCTACAATCCTTAATCTCTATTCCCTAATCCATAATCCTTAATCCCTAAACTCTAATCCTTAATTACTAATTCATAATCTCTATTCTTTAATCCTTAATTCCTAATCTATAATGCATAATATCAAATCCCTCCCTCCTTCATCCCTAATTCGTAATCCCTAAACCTAATATCTAATCCCCAATCCCTCCTTACCCTTTAACCTTACTCTTCTTCTTCTTCTTCTTACTCTGCTCCTTCTCATTCTTCTTCTTCTTCTTCTTCTTCTTCTTCTACCTCCACTTCTTTTTCTTCTACTTCTTCTCCTTCTTCTTCTTCTTTTCCTCTTCTTCTTCATCTTCCTCTTCTTCTTCTTCTTCTTAATCTTCTTCTTCTTCTTCATCATCATCATCTTCTTCTCCTCATTCTCCTTCTTCTTCTACTTCTTTTTCTTCTTCTTCTTCTTCCTCTTCTTCTTCTTCTACTTCTTCATAATCCTTTATATATGTTCTCTAAACCTTACTCCTTAATCCTTCCCTCCCTAATCTCTTATCCCTCAATTTTTAATCCCTAGTCCAACCCTTCCTAATCACTAATCCTAAAGCCTTATTCCCTTATCCTTAATCTCGAATCCCTAACCTCTAATCCATCCTTAATCCATAATCCCTAATCCTTAATCCCTAATCTCTAGTCCTTAAACCTTAATCTTTAACACATAATCCCTAATCCTTAACTCTTAATCAACATTTTATAATCTAAAATCTCTAATCCTTAATCCCTAATCCCTAGTCTATAATACTTAATACTCTTTCCTCTTCTTCCTCATCCTCCACTTCTTCTTCTTCTTGTTGTAGTTCTTCTTCTTTTTCATCTTCTTCTTCTACTACTTCATCTTCTTTCTCTTACTCTTCTTCATCTTTTTCTTCTTCTTCTTCTTCTTTTTCCCCTTCGTCTTCTTCTTCTTCTTCATCATCATTTTCTTGTTTTTCTTCTTCTTCTACTACTACTTCTCTTTTTCTTCTTCCTCTTCTTCTTCTTCTACTACTACTTCTTCTTGCTCTTTTTCTTCTTCTGTTTCCTCTTCTTCTTTTTCTCTTTCTCCTTCTTTCTTTCTTCTTCTTATGCTTCTTCTTCCTCTTCTTCTTCTTCATCATCATCATCATCATCATCATCATCATCTTCTACTTTTATTTCTTCCTCTTCTTCTTCTTCTTCTTCTTCTACTTCATCAACTCCTTCTCCTCTTCTTTCTCCTTCTCCTTCTCCTTCCCCATCACCTACTCCATCTCGTTCTCCTTCTCCATCTACTCCTTATTCTCTTTTTTCTTCTCATTCTCCTCTTTCTCCTTCATCTACTTGTTCTTCTTCTTCCTCTTCTTCTTTAATTTTCTTCCTATTTTCTTTCTTCTTTCTTCTTCCTTCTTCCTTCCTACTTCTTCCTTCCACCTTGCTACATTCTTCTTTCTTTCTTCTTCTTTCTTCATTCTTCTTTATTCTTTCTTCTTTAGTCTTCCTCTTCTTCTTCCACTTCTTTTTCTTGTTCTTTTTCCACTTCTTCTTCCTTCTCTTTTTCTTCTTCTTCCTTCTAACTTCTGTCTTCTTCCTTCTTTCTTCTTCTTTCTTCCTTCTTCACCTTCTTCGTTACTCCTTTCTTCCTTCTTCCTATTCCTTTATACCTAATCCTAAATCTAGAATCTTTAATCCATAATCCCTAATCAATCCTTAATCCCTAATCATTAATCATTAATCTATAATCTCTAAACCTTAATCATTAGTACTTAATTCCTAATCCATAACCTATAATCTATAATCCTTGATCTCTAACCTCTAATCTTTAATCCATAATCTCTATTCCCTAATTTTTAAAACCTAATCCGCAATTCTTTATTATTAACCCTTAATTCCTAATCTATAATATATAATTTTTAATCTTGAATCTTTAATCCCGAATCTCTTATTCCTATTCTTAATCCTAACCCTTAATCTCTAACACTTAATCCTACATCTTGAATCCTAACTCACTAATCTTTAATTAATAATTCTATTCATTAATCTATAATCCTTAATCCCAAATTCCTAATCTTTAATAATTAATCCCATAATCCTTAATCTTTAATCATTAATGTCTTCATCTTTAATATTTAATCCCTAATCCTTAATCTTTAATCCCTAATTCTATTTTCTTATTCCCTAATGCTAACTCATTAATCTATAATCCTTAACGTTTAAAACCTAATCTCTAATTACTAATCCATAATCCCTATTGCCTAATACCAAATCCCTCCATCCCTAATCCTTAACCACCAATCCCTAACACCTCTATAATCCCCAATCCTTACCTCCCAAATCTATAATCCATATTCCCTAAACCCTAACCACTCCCTCCTTAATCTATAATCCCTAATGCCTAACCCCTAATCCCTAATCCATTTCTTCATCCTCTTCTTCTTCTTCTACCACTTTCTCAACTTCTACTTTGTCTTTTGCTTCTTCTTCCTTATTTTCTTCTTCTTCTTCTCCCTCTTCTTCCTCATCTTCCTCTTCCTCTTCTTCTTCTTCTTCTTCTTCCTCTTCTTCTTCTTCTTCATCCTCTTCTTCTTCTTCCATCTTCTTCTTCTTCTTCTTCTTCTTCTACTTCTTCATCTTCAACTTCATCTTCTTCTTCCTCTTCTTCTTCATCTTCCTCTTCCTCTTCTTACTCTTCTACTTCTTCTTCTTCTCCTCCTTCTTCTTTTCTTGTTCTTCTTCTTCCTCTTCTTCTTCCTCTTATTCTTCTTCTTCTTTTCCTTGTTCTTCTTCTCCTTCTAATACTTCTTCTTCTTCTTACTCTTCTTCTTCTTCTTCTTCTCCTCCTTTTTTATCTTCTCCTTCTCTTTCATCTTCCCTTTCTCCTTCTCCTTGTCTTTGTTCTTCTGCTTCTCCTTCTCCTTCTTTGTCAACCACTCCTTCTCCTTCTGTTTCTTCTTCTTGATCTCCTTCACCTTCCTCTTCTCCTTCTCCCTCTCCTTCTCCTTCACCTTCTCCATTGCCTTCTCCTAATCCTCCTTCTCCTTTTCCATGTCCTTCTTCTTCTTCCTCTTCTTCTTCTTGTTCCTTCTTTCTTCTTTCTTCTTTTATCTTTCTTCTTCCTTTCTCCTTTTTCCATCTTCCTACCTCCTTCCTTCTTCCTTCTTCATTCTTTCTTCTTGCTTTTCCTTATTCTTTCTCTTCTTCTTCCTCTTCTTCTTCTTCTTCATCATCATCATCTTCATTGTCTCCTTCAACTTCTACTTCTTCTTCTTCTCCTTCCTCCTCTTCTTCTTGCACTTGTTGTCTTCTTCTTCTCCTTCCTCTTTTCTTGTTCATCTTCTTCCTCTTCTTCTTCCTCTTATCCTTCTTCATCTTCTTCTACTTCTTCTACATGTTCTTCGTCTTCTTCGTCTTCTTCTTCTTCTTCTTCTTCTTCTTCTTCCACTTTTTCTTCTTCTTCTTCTTCTATTATTCCTTCTTCTTCTTCATCTTCTTCTTTTTCTTCTTCTCCTACTTCAGCTTCTCCTTCTCCTTCTCCATCTCGTTCAACTTCCTCTTCTATTACACCTTCACCTTCTCCTTCTCCTTTGCCTTGTCCTCCTGCTTCCCCTCATCCTGCTCCTTTTCCTTCTCCCTCTTCTTCTTCTTCGCTCTTTCTTCTTCCTTTTCTATTCTTTCTATTTTCTTCTTCTTCCATCATTCTTCCTTCCTCCTTCCTTCATCCTTTTACAATCTTCCTTCTTCTTACTTCTTTATTCTTCTTCTTCTTCTTCTTCTTCTTCATCTTCTTCTTCTTCTTCGTCTTCATCGCTATCTTCTTCTTCTTCTTCATCATCTTCTTCTTCTGCCTCATCTTCCTCTTCTACCTCATCTTCTTCTTCTTCCTCTATCTTCTTTTCTAGTTCTTCTCCTTCCTCTTCTTCTTCCTCTTTTGCTTCTTCTTCTTCTTCATCATCATTGTGATCATCTTCTTCTTCTTCTATTTCTTCTTCTTCTTCTTTTTCTTCTTCTTCTTTTTCTTCTTCTTCTATTTCTCCTTCTTCTTGTCCTACTCTTTCTCCTTCTCATTCTCCTTCTCCTTCTCCTTCTCCTTTTCCTTCTCTATCTCCTATGCCATCTCCTTCTCCTTCTCATTCTCAATCTCCTTCACCTTCCCCTTCTCCTTCACCTTCTCCTTCTCCTTCACCTGCTCTTCATCGTCTATCTCCTTTTCAATCTCCTTTTCTTCTTCTTCTACTTCTTCCTTCTTTCTTATTTCTTCTTTCTTCTTTCTACTGTCTTCTTTATTCTTTATTCTTCTTTCTTCATTCTTGCTTCTTCCTTCCTCCTTCCTTCTTCTTTCTTCCTTCTTTCTTCTTCTTCTTCTTTATCCTTTCTCTTCTTCTTCCTCTTCTTCTTCTTCTTCTTCTTCTTCTTCTTCATTTTCCTCTTCTTCTTTTTTGTTCTATCTTCCCTCTTCCTTCTTCCTTCCTTCATCTTCTTCTTCTTTCTTTCTTCTTCCTTCTTCGTCCTTCCTAATCCCTAATTCTTAATGCCTAATCCATCCTTAATCATTAATCCCTAACTACTAATCACAAACCTCTAATCCCCAAACTCAAAACCTTCACCTCTAAAAACTAATCCCAAAACTATAATCAATAATTCCTCATTTTTAATACATAATATCTTATCCTTATTCACAAATGCCTAATCACTAAACCCTAATCCATTTTCTAATACTAATCCTAATTCTTTTATCTCTAATCTGTAAACTCTAATACTTAATCTCTAACCATGAATCATGCATCCCAAATCACTGATCTCAAATCCCTAATACCTAATCCCTATTCTCTAATCTTTAATCCTAAATCCATAATCCCTAATACCTTAATCCTTAACAATTAATCTTGTACTTCTTCTTCCTCCTCCTTTTCTTCTTCCACTTCTTC
>JAIUJO010000607.1:2500-27500 GCA_023846275.1 Vanilla planifolia | reverse complement strand
TCTTCTTCACCTTCTTCTCCTTCTTCTTCTTCTTCTTCTCTTTTTCTTCCACTTTATCTTCATCATCATCATCTTCTTCTTCTTCTTCTTCTTCTTCTTCTACTTCTCCTTCTTCTTCTTCTACTTCTCCTTCTTCTTTTTCCTCTTCTTCTTTCCCTTCTTCTTCTTCTTCTTTTTCTTCTTCTTTGTCTTCTACTTCTTCTTCTCCTTCTCCTTCTTCGACTTATTCTCCATCTTCTTCTTCTTATTCTTCTTCTTCTTGCCTTCCTCTTCTTCATTCCTCAACTTCTTTTTCTTGTGCAACTCCTCATTCCTAAAGCTCTTCTTCTCTATCTTCTTCTTCTTCTTCTTCTTCTTCTTCTTTATCTACTTCTTTTTCTTCTATTTCTTATTATTATTATTATTATTATTCTTCTTCTACTTCATCACCTTCTTCTTCTTCATGCACTTCTCCTTCGAATTCTTGTTTTCCTTCTTTTTCTACTTCTTCTTCTTGCTCTTCTTCTTCATATTCTTCCACTTTTTCTAAATTTTCTTCTTCTTCTTCTTCTTCTTTCGTTTCTTCTTCTTCTTCCTCCTGTTCTTCTTCTATTTCTTCTTTTTCTTCATCTTCATCTTCTTCCTCTTCTTCTTGTTCTTCTTTTTTTTCTTCTACTTTTACTTCTTCTTCTTTTTCTTCTCCATCTTCTTTTTCTTCTTCTTCTTCTTCTTTAGTCCTTATCTCTAATCTTTAATCCCTAATCTTTAAGACCTAATCCCTTCATCTGTTATCCATAATTCTTAATCTTTAATCCTTTATCCTGAATCCTTAATCCCTTATCTCTAATCCATAATCAAAAATTCCTAATCCCTAATCTTTAGTCATGAACCAATAATCTCTAATCCTTTTTTTTAATCTCTTAATCTCTAATTCATAATCCTTAATCCTTGATGTCTCATTCTTAATCCCTTAACCCTTATTTAAAAATCCCCAATCCTCAAACCCTAACTGTTACCACCAATCCCTAAATCATAATAATTAATTTCTAATCCCTAATCCCTAATACCTAAACCCTAACACCTAATCCCTAATCCTTAATTCCTAATCCCCATGTCCTTAATTTTTTTGACCTAATCCCTAATATCTAGTCTCTAATCCGTAAGCATACCCTTCGTAATCCATAAAGCTTCTCCTTCTTCTTCTATAACTTCTTCAAATTCTTCTTCTTCGTCTTCCTCTTCTTCTTCTACTTCTTATTCTTCCTCTTCTTTTTGTTCTTCTTCTTCCTCTTCTTTTCTTCTTCTATCTCTTCTTCTTATTCCTCTTCTTCTTCTTGTTCTTATTCTTTTTCTTCTTCCTCTTCTAGTTCTTCTTTTTATTCTTCTTATTCTTCTTCCTATTTTTCTTTTTCTTCTTCTTCTTCTTCTCCTTCTAATTCTTCTTCTTCTTATTGCTCTTATTCTTTTCCTATTCTTATCTCTCTTCTTCTCTTCTTGTTCTAGCTCTTCTTATTTTCTTAATTTCTTCTTCTTCTACTTCTTCCTCTTCCTCTCCTTCTTCTCTTTCCCCCTCACCTTCTTCTCCTTCTTCACCTTCTTTCCCTCATTTTCCTCTCCTTTTTCCATTTCTACCTCTTGTACTTCTTGTCCTTCTTCATCTTCTTCTTCTCCTTCTTCTTCTTCTTCTTCTTCTCCTTCCTCTTCCTTTTCTTCTTCTTCTTCTTCTTCTTTTTCTTCTTCTTCTTCTTCTTCTTCCTCTTCTTCTTCTTCTTCACTTCTTCTTCTTCTTCATATTTTTCTCCTTCTTCAACTTCTTCTTCCCCATCTTTTTCTTCTTCTTCTTCTTCTTCTTCTCTTTCTCTTCCACCTATTTTTCTTATTCTCCTTCCTCCTCTTCTTCAACTTCTTCTTCTTCTTCTTCTTCTTCTCTTTCTCTTCCACCTATTTTCCTTATTCTCCTTCCTCCTCTTCTTCAACTTCTTCTTCTTCTTCTTCTTCTTCTTCTTCTTTTTCCCCTTCTCCTTACCCATTTCTTCTTACCCTTTTCTTCCTCTTCTTCTTCTTCTTCTTCTTACTATTCTTATTCTCCTCCTTCTTTGACTACATCTTCTTTTACTTCTTCTTCACCTTCTTCTTCTTTATCTTCTTCTTCTGCTTTGCCATCTTGTACTTCTACTTCTTCTTCTTCTCTTTCATTTTCTTCTACTACTACTTTTGCTAATTCTTCCTCTTCTTCTTCTTTTTTTGTTATACTACTACTTCTTCTTTTTTCTTCTTCTTCTTCTTGTTCGTCTTCTTCTTTTGAATCTTATTCTTCTTCATCTTTTTCTAGTTCTTCTTCTTGTTATTATCCTTCCTCTTCCTGTTCTAGTTCTACTTCTTCTTCTTCTTCTTCATCTTCCTCTACTTTTTTTTTCTTCTTCTTCCTTTTCTTCTTCTTCTTCTTCTAAATGTTCGAGTTCTTTTACTTCTACTACTTCTTCCACTTCTTCTTCTACTTCTCATTCTACTTCTTCTTCTACTTCTTCTCCTCCTCCTCGTTCTTCTTCTTCTTCTTTTTATTCTTCTTCTTCTTTATCTTCTAGTTCTACTTCTTTCTCTTCTTTTTCTTCTTCCTCAACTTCTTCTACTTCTTGTTCTTCTTCTAAATCTTCTTGTTCTTCTTCTTATTCAACTTCTTCTTCCTCTTCTACTTATTATTATTATTATTATTATTATTATTATTATCACTCTACTACTTCTTCTTTTTATAACTACTACTATTGTTATTATTATCAATATTTTTCTTTTTCTTCAACTTCTTCTTCTTCTTCTAATTCTTCATCTGCTTCTTCTTCCACCTTCTCTTCTTCTTCTTCTTCTTCTTCTTCTACTTCTTCTTCTTCTTCTGCTTATTCTTCTTCTTCTTCTTCGTGTTCTTCCTCAACTTCCACTTCTTCTTCTTCCACTTCTTCTTCTTCTACTTCTTCTTCTTCTTCTTCTTTACATTATTATTATTATTATTATAGTTATTATTATAATAATCATTTTTTCTTTTTCTTTTCCTTCTTCTTCTTCTTGTTCTTCTTCTACTTCTTTTTCCTCTTCTTCTTTTTCTTCTTCTTCTTCTTCTACCACTAAAATTTCTCCTTCTTGTTCTTCTGCTTCTTCTTCTTCTTCTTCTTCTTCTTCTTTGTCTTCCTCTTCTTCCACTTCTTCCCATTCTTCTTCATCTTTTTCTTCGTGTTCTTCTTCTTCTTCTTGATCTATTTCTACTTATTCTACAAGTTCTTCTTATTCTTCTTCCCCTTCTTTTTTTCTTCTTTGTCTTTTTCTTCTTCTTCTTCATATCATTCCTTTAATTCAACTTTTTCTTCTTCTTCTATCTCTTCTTCTTCATCTTCTTCTTCTTCTTCTTCTTTGTCTTCTTCTTCTTGTTCTTCTTCCTCTTCTTCTACTTTTTCTTCTTCTCTTCTTCTTATTCTTCTTCTTCAATTGTTCTCCTTATTTTACTTCTTCTTTTTCACCTTCTTCTTCTTCTTCTCCTTCTTCTCTTCCTCTTCCTCTTCTTCTTCTTGTACTTCTTCAATTTTTCCTCTTCTTCTTAGTCGCTTTTTCTTCTTCTTCTTATCCTTCTAATTCTCCGCTTCTTCAACTTATTCTTCTTCTACATTTTTTTCTTCTTCTTCTTGATCTTCTTCTTCTTCTTCTTCTTCTTCTTCTCCTTCCACTTCTTCTACTTCTTCTTCTCCTCCTTTTTCTTCTTCTTCTTCTTCTTCTTCAACTTCATCTAATTCTTCTTCTTCTTCTTCTTCTACTACAGCTACTACGATTTCTTCTTCTTCTTCTTCTTCTTCTTTTAATCTTTCTTCTTCTTCTTCTTATTCTTCTTCTTCTTCCTCTTCTACTTCTGCTTCTTATTCTCTTCTTCTTCGTCTTCTTCTTCTTCTTCCTCCTCTTCTTCTTATTCTTCTTCATCTTTTTCCACTTCTTCTTAGCTGCTTCTTCTTCTTCTTATCCTTCTTATTCTCCGCTTCTTCAACATCTTCTTCTTCTACATCTTTTTCTTCTTCTTCTTGATCTTCTTCTTCTTCTTCTTCTACTCCTCATGCTTTTTCTTCTTCTTCTTCAACTTCATCTAATTCTTCTTCTTCTTCTTCTACTACTACTACTACTACTACTACTACTTCTTTTAATATTTCTTCTTCTTCTTCTTCTTCTTATTCTTCTTCTTCCTCCTCTTCTGCTTCAACTTCTTATTCTCTTCTTCTTCCTCTTCTTTTTCTTCTTCTTCCTCATCTTCTTCTTCTTTTACATGTTCTTCTCCAACTTCTTCTACCACTTCTTCTCCTTCTTCTACTTCTCATTTTACTTTTTCTTCTACTTCTACATCTGCTTTTTATCCCTAATCTTTAAGACCTAATCCCTTAATTTCTTCTCCCTAAGCCTTAAACTTTAATCCCTTATCCTGAATCTCTAATCACTAATCTCTAATCCATAATTTTAAACCGTAGTGCCTAAAAATTAAACTTGATTTTCTAACCCGTAATCCTTAGTTTCTGATCCTTTAATCCCTAATCCCTTTTTGCTAATCCGTACTACTTAAACCCTTGCCATAACCACTAATCTTGAATTCATAACCCCTAATTCCTAATCCCTAATCTCTAATACCTTATCTTTGATCTTTAATCTATAATCCTTATATACTAATCCTTAATCCCCTCAAGAATCATTTTTCCTCAATCCAAAATTCATCTTCTTCTCGTTCTTCATGATCATCTTCTTCTTCTTCTTCTTCTCCTACTTTTTCTATTTCTTCTTCTTCTTCGCCTTCTTCTTCTCCTCTCTTCCACTTCTTCATAAAATTCCTTTTCTTCTTTTTCTTCTTCTACTTCTTATTCTTCCTCTTCTTCCTCTTCTTTTTCTTCTTCTACCTCTTCCTCTTGTTCCTCATCTTCTTCTTCTTCTTCTTCTTCCTCTTATTCTACTTCATCTTTTCTTCTTCTTCTTCATCTTCTTCTTCTTATTCTTCCTTTTCTGCTTCTTTTTCTTCTTCCTCTTCTTGTTATACTTCTCCTTTTTATTTTTCTTCTTCTTCTACTTCTTCTCCTTCCTGTTCTACTTCTTTCTTCTTTCTCTTCTTCTTTTCCCATCTTCTTTTCCTCTTCTTCCCTATCTTCTTCCTCTTCTAGTTCTTCCAGAACTTCTTCTTTTTCCTCTTCTTCTTTCTCTTCCCTTCTTTTATTTCATCCTCTTTTTCTTCTTCTTCCTACTCATCTTCTTCTTCTTCTTCATCCCATTCTCGTAATCTTCTTCTTCTTCTTCTTTTTCTTATTCCTTTTCTTCTTCTTGCTCTTCTTCTTCTTCTTCCTCCTCTTGTTCTTCTTCTTTCTCTTCTTGCTCTTCTTCTTCTTCTTCTTCTTCTCCTTCTCTTTTTTATCTTCTTCTCTATCTTCTTCTTCTTCCTCTTCTTCTTTTTCTTCTCCTTCTCTTCTTCTTCTTCTTCTTCTTCAATTTCTTCTCCTTCTTCTTCTTCTTCATCTTCTTCTTCTTATTATTCTTCTTATGGTTCTTCTTCTTCTTCTTCTTCTCTTTTCCTCCTCTTCTTATTCTTCCTCTTCCATTCTACTTCTTCATCTTCTTTTTCCTCCTCTTCATCTTCTCTTCTTCTTCTTCTTCTTCTTCTTCTTCTTCTTTTCTCCTTCATCTTCTCCTCCTTCTTCAACTTTTTCTACTTTTGCTTCTTCTTCTTCTTCTTCTTCTTCTTTTTCTTCTTCTACTTCTAATTCTTCTCCTTCCTTTTCTTCTTCTTCTTCTTCTTCTTCTTCTTCCTCTTTGCCCTCTTCTACTTTTCTTCTTCATCTTCTACTTCTCCTTCTACATCTTTTTATCTTGTACTGCTTCTTCTTCTTCTTTTAATTATTGTTGTTGTTCTTCTTCTTCACCTTGTTCTTCTTCTTGTTATTATTCTTATTCTTTATCTTCTACTTCTTCTTTCTCTTATTCTTCCCCTTCTTCTACATCCTCTTCTTCATCCTCTTTTTCTGCTTTAACTTCTTATTCTTGCACAGCTTTTTCTCCTGCTCCCTCATCTTCTTCTTCTTCTTCTACTACTACCCCATCTCCTTCTTCTACTTCTATATCTTCAAATGCTTCTCCTTCTTCTTCTTCTTCTTTTGCTTCTTCTTCTACTTCTTATTCTTCCTCTTCTTCTTCTTACTCTTCTTTTTCCACTTCTTCCTCTTCTTCTTCTTCTTCTTCTTCTTCTTCTTCTTCTTCCACTTGTCCTTCTGTTTTTACTTCTTCTTCTTCTTCTTCTTCTTATTCCTCTTCTTTTTCTTCTTCTCCTTCTTCTTCTTCTTCTTCTCCTCCTCCTCCTCCTCCTTCTTCATTTTCTTCTTCTACTTCCTCTTCATCTTCTTCTACCTCATCTTCTTCCTTTACTCTACTTTTCTCTCTTCTTCCACTTTGTGTCCTTTCTATTCTTCTCTCTTTCTCTTCATCTATCTCTTAGCCTTTTCTTCCTCTTCCTCTTCTTGTTCATCATCTTCCTCGCAGTCTTCTTCCTTTTCTTCTTCTGGTTCTACTCAACTTCCTCTTCTTCTTCTTCTTCCTTATCTTCTTCTTTCTCTTCTTTTTCCTCCTTCTCCTCGTCTTCTTCTTCGACTTCTTCTTCCCCTTCTTCTTCTTCTCCTTCCTCTTCTTCTTTCCTTCCTCTTCTTCCCCTTCTTCTTCATCTACTTCTGCTCCGTCTTTCTCTTCTTCTTATTCTTCTTCCCCTTCCTCTTCTTCTTCTTCTTCTTCTTCTCCTTCTCTTCCTCTTCTTCTCCTTCTTCTTTTTCTTCATCTTCTTCTTCTTCTCCTTCATCTTCTTCTTCTCCTTCTTCTTCTTCTTCTTTTTCTTTAACATCTACTTCTTATTCTTCTTCTTGTTCCTCTTCTTCTACTTCTCCTTCTTTTTCTTCTTCAATTACTTCTTCTTCTTCTTCTTTTTCTTCTTCTTCTTCTTATCTTTCTTCTTTTTTTTTCTTTTTGTTCTTTTTCTTCTTGACCCTCTTCTGCCACTACTTCTTCTTCTTCTTGTTCTTGTTCTTGTTCTTCTTCTCTTTCTCCTTCTTCTTTTTTTCTTCTTGTTCTTTTTCTTCTTGCCATTCTTCTACTTTTTCTTCTTTTTCCTATATTTTTTCTTCTTCTTCTTTTTCTTCGTCTGCTTCTTCTTCCTCTTCATCATCTTCTTCTTCCTTTTCTTCTCCTTCTTCTTTTTCTTCTTCTTCTTCTTTTTCTTCTTCTACTTCTTCTTCCCCTTCTTCTTTATTTTTCCAGCTTCACCTTCCACCTCCTCGTCCACCTCCTCTTCTTCTTCTTCTTCTACTTTTTCTTTTTCCACATCTTCCTTTTTTTCTACTTCTTCTTCTTCTTACACATCTTCTTTTACCTCTTCTTCTTCTTCTTCTTCTCCTCTTCTTGTTGTTCTTCCTCTTGTTCTTCTTCTTTATCTTCTTGTTCTTCACCTTCTACTATTTCTTCTTGTTCTTCTTTTTCTTCTTCTTCTTCTTTTCCTACATCTTCCTTCTCATCATCTTTTTCTTCCACTTCTTCTTCTTCTTCTTCTTCTTCCTCTTCTTCTTTTCCTTCTTCTTCTTCTTCTTTTGTTTCCTTCTCTCCGTCTTCTTCTTCTTCTTCTTCTAGTCCTTTATCTTGTTCAACTTCATCTTCTTCTTCTATTTCTCGATGTACTTTTTGTTCTTCTTCTTGTCCTTATTATTCCTCTTCTTCTACTTCTTTTAATTCTTCTTCTCCTTCTTCTTCTTCTTCTTCTTCTTCCCCTTCCTCTTCCTCTTCTTCTTCCCCTTCTTCGTCCTCTTCTTCTTCTTCAACATCTTCATCCTTCTTCCTTCTTCCACTTGTTATTTCTTCTTTCTACCTTCTTGCTTCTTCCTTCTTGATTCTTCTTTCTTCCTTCTTTTGTCTTCCATGTTTCAACTTCTTTCTTCCTTCTTCTTTCTTTTTGTCTTCATTCATCTTCTTTCTGCTTCTTCTTCTTCTACTTCTTCTAATTATTCTCCTTTCGCTTTTTTTTATTATTCTTCTTCCTTCTATTCTTCTTGTTCCCATTCTTCTCCTTCTTCTTTTTCATCATCATCATCATCTTCTTCTTCTTCTTTTTTTTCGTCTTCTTTTATTTCATCACCTTCTTCTTTTTCGTCTTCTTTTATTTCATCACCTTCTTCTTCTTCCCCTTCTTGTTCTTCTTGTTCTTCTTTTCCACTTCTTCTTCTTCCTCTACTTCTTCTTCTTCTTTTTCTTCTTCTTCTCCTTCTCCTTCTTCTTCTTCATCCACCTCTTCCTCTTCATCTTTTTCCTATTCTTCTTGCTCTTTCGATTCTTCCTCTTCCTTTCCTTCTATTTCTTATAATTATTCTTCTTCTCCCACTTCTTCTTCCACTTCTTCTTCTCCTCCTCCTCCTTCTTCTTCTTCTACTTCTTCGTCTTCTTCTTCTTCTTCTTCTTCTTCTTCTTCATTTTCTTCTTCTTCTTCTTCTTCTTTTTCTTCTTCTACTACTTCTTCTTCTTCTTCTTCTTCTTCGTCTTCATCTTCTCTTTCTTGTTGTTGTTGTTGTTGTTCTTCTTCTTCTTCTTCTTCTTCTTCTTCTTTTTCTTCCCCTTCCTCTTCTTCTTCTTCTTCTTCTTCTTCATTTTCTTCTTCTTCTTCATCTTCTTCTTCTTTTTTTCTTCTTGTTCTTCTTTTTCTTCATCATGTTCTTCAACTTCTGCTTCTTCTTGTTCTTCTTCCACTTCTTCTTCTTCATCTTCCTCTTCTTCTTAATCTTCTTCCACTTCTTCATCTTCTTCCACTTCTTCTTCTTCCTCTTCTTCTTCCTGTTCTTCTTCTTGTATTTTTACATCTTCTTCTTCTTCTTATTGTTTTTCTTCTTCTTTCCTTTGTTCTTCCTTTTCTTCTTCTTGATCCTCCTCCTCCTCTTCTTCTTCTTCTCCTCCTCCTCCTTCTTCTCCTTCTCCTTTCCTTTGTCTTTCACCTTCTCATTCTCCTCCTTCTCCTTCTCTTTCTTCTACTACTTCCCTTTCTCGTTCTCGTTCTCTTTCTTCTTCTCCTCCTCCTTCTCCTCGGCCTGCTTCTCCTCATCTTTCTCCTTCTTCTTCTTCTTCTTCTTCTTCTTCGTCTTCTTCTTCTGCTTCCTTCTTCCTTTTTTCTTTCTTCCTTCGTTTGTTTTCTTTCTTCTTTCCTATTTATTCTTTCTTCTTCCTTCTTCCTTCTTTGTTCCTTCTTTCTTCATCCTTTTTCCTTCTTCTTTATTCTTCTTCTTCTTCTTCGTCTTCCTCTTCTTCTTCTTCTTCTTCTTCCACTTCTTTGTCATCTTCTTCTTCTTCTTCTTTTTCTTTCTTCCTTCTTTCTTCCTTCTTTCTTCCTTCCTCCTTCCTAATCCCTAATCTGAATGCCTAACCCTTAATCCTTATTCGTTACTCCATCCAAAATCTTTAATCCTTAACCTCTAATATCTAACACCTATTCCCTTATCTTGATTCATTAATCTATAATCCATAGTCCCTAATCCCTAATCTATAATCTCTAATCACTAATCTCTAATCCTTAATCACTAATCTCTAATCCTTAACTTTAATCCTTAATCTCTAATGCTAATCTTAATTTCTTAATCTATAATCCTTAATCTCTAATCTAAAATCCTGAATCTTGTATCAGTAATCTATAATCTTTAATCCTTAATCCCTAATTCTTACTTCCCAATCCCTAATTTCAAAACTTAAATAAAAAATCTCTAATCCTTGATCTTTAATAATTAATTCCTGAATTCTTAATCCCTAATCTCTTATCCCTAATTATTAATCCTTTCATCCTTAATCTCTTCTTCTTCTTCTTCTTCTTACTCTTCTTTTTCCACTTTTTCTTCCTATTCTTCTTGTTTTTCTTCATGTTCATCTTCTTCTTCTTCTTCCTCTTCTTCCTCTACTTGTTCATCGACTTGTGCTTCTTCTTTTTCTTTTTCATCCTTTTTTATTTCTTCTTCTTCTTATTCTCTTCCTCCTCCTTTGTCTTTTTCTATTTCTTCTTCTTCATCATCATCTTCTTCTTCTTCTTGTTCTTCTTCTTTTTTTCTTTTAGTTCTTCTTTTTATTCTTCATCGTCCTCTTCTTCTTCTTCATTTTCTTTTTTTTCTTCATCTTCTACTCTTTCTTCTTCTTCTTCTTCTTCATCTTCTTCTCCTCCACCTCCTCCTTCTTCTACTTCTTCTGCTTGAACTTTGACACCTTCTTCTTTTTCTTTTTCTTCATCTTACTCTTCTCCTTGTCCTTCTTCTTTGACTTCATCTTCTCCTTCTTCTTTTCTTCTTCTTCTTCTTCCCTTTTTATTCTTTTCCTTCTTCTTCTTCTTCTTCCTCATTTTCTTCTTCTTTTCCTCCTCACCATCTTCCTCTTCTACTTCTTTTTCTCCTCCATCTTCTTCTTTAACCTCTTCTTATTCTTTTTCTTCCTTTTCTTCTTCTTCTTCCTCTTCTTCTCCTTATTCTTCTTCTTCTCCTTCTTCATCATAATCCGTAATACCTATTTCGTAATCCCTACTGCATAATGCCTCCCTCCTCTTCCCTTATCCCTAAATATGTAATCCCTAATCTATCCCATCCTAATCTTAAATCCCTAATCCATAATCACTAATCCTTTATTCCTATTCCATCCTTAATCCATAATCCCTAATTCTTAATCTCTAATCGCTAATCCCTAATCTTAAATCCTTAAACCTTAATCTTTAACACATAATCCCTAATTTATAATCCATAATTCTGAACCTCAAATCCTTTATCCCTATACCTTAATCCTAATTATAATCACTTAATCTCTAATCCCCAATCATTAATCTCTAATCCCTAATCTTGAATCTCGAATCCCTATTCACTAATGTTTAATCCTAAATCCTTAAACCTTAATCATTAATCCTTAATCCCTAATCATTAATCCCTTTATTCCTTTTCTCGAATTCCTAATCCATATTTCTTAATCCCTATCACTTATTACATAATCTCCACTCCCTAATCCCTAATCATTTATCTCTATACCTTAATCCTTAATTACTAATCCATAATCCTTAATTCTTAATCCCTAACACATAATACCTAATCCCTTCCACCATAATCCTTAATCCCTAATCCTTAACCCCTAATCACTAATTCATCACTTCTTCTTCTTCCTCTTCTTCTTTCTTTTTTTCCTTCCTCCTCTCCTTCCTCTTCTTCTTCTTCTTCATCTTTGTCTTCTTCTTCTTCTTACTCTTCTTCTTTATCTTCCATTTCTTCTTGTTCTTCTTGTTCTTCTTCTTCTTCTTCCTCTTCAACTTCTTTTTTTCCTTTTTTTGCTTCTTATTCTTCTTCTTATTCTTCTTCTTCTTTTTCTTTTCATTATTCTTCTTCTTCTACTACTACTTTTTCTTCCTTGTCCTCTTCTTCCCCTTTGTCTTTTTCTTTTTCCCCTTTTTTTCTTTTCTTGTTCTTCTTCATCCTCTTCTTCTTCCCCTTCTTCTTCATGTTCTTCTTCGTCTTCTTCTTCTTCTTCTTCTTCTTCTTCTTTTATTTTTTCTTCATCTTCATGTTCTCCTTATCGTTCTTCTTCTCCTTCTCCTTCTCCATTTCTTTCTATTTCTTCTTCTTCTCTTTCTTCTTTTTTTGTTCTCCATCTCCTTCTTCTCTTTCTCCATCTCGTTTGCCTTCTCCTTCTCCCACTTTTACTCCATGCCCTCCTCATTCTCCTTCTCCTTCTCCTTCTTCTTCTTCTTCTTCCTCATTTCTCCTTTCTACCTTCTTCATTCTTCCTTTTTCTTTATTATTCTTTCTTCCTTCCATAATCTTTAATCTTTAATACCTAATCTCTTGTTTTAAAACTCTAATTCGTAATACTTAATCCATAATCCCTGATCTATAGTCCATAATCCCTAATTCGTAAGCCTTAATGCCTAATCCTTAATCATTAATCCCTAATTCTTAATCTTTAATCCCAAATTACTAATGCTAATCTTAATTCCTTAATCTAAAATCCCAAATTTCTAATCTCTAATACTGAATCTTGTACCCATATCCTCTAATATCTAATCCATAATTCCTAACCCTTACAGCATAATTCTTAATTCCTAATCTTAAATCCCTAATCTTCAATAATTAATCATTTAATTCTTAATCCCTAATCTCTAATACCTAATTATTAATCCTTTCATCCCTAAGATCTTCTTGTTCTTCTTACTCTTCTTCTTTTTTCTCTTCTTTTTCTTCTTGTTCTTGTTCTTCTTCCTCCTCTCCTTCCTCTGCATGTTCTTCTAATACTTCTTCTTCTTCTTCTTCTTCTCCTCTTCCTCCTTGATCATCTTCATAAACTTCTTCTTCTTCTACATCTTATTCTTCTTCTTCTACTTCTTCACCTTTTTCAACCTCTCTTTTTCTTATTCTTCTTTTTCTTCTTCATCTTCCAATTTTTCTTCTTCTTCCATTTCTTTTTCCTCTTAATCTTCCTTTTTTTCTTATTCATCATCATCATCATCATCTTCTTCTTCTTCTTAAACTTCTTCACCTTCTTCTTCTTCTTCTTACACTTCTCCTTCTCCTTCTTCTTCTACTACTTCTTCGTCATCTTCTTCTCCTTCTTCTTCCTTCTCTTCTTGTTGTTGTTGTTGTTGTTCTTCTTCTTCTTCTTCTTCTTCTCCTTCTTCTTTTTCTTCTTCCTTATTTTCCTCTTCTTCCTCCTCTTCTTTGTCATCATCATCATCTTCTTCTTCTTCTTCTTCTCCTTTTTGTTCATCCTCTTCTAGTTCTTATTCCTTTTCTTCCATTTCTTCTTCATGTTCTTCTCCTTCTTCTCCTTGTTCTTCATCTTCTTCTTTTTCTTCTTCTTCTATTTCTTCTTTGTAATCCTTAATCCATATTTCCTAATCCCTACTTCATAATACCTCCCTCCCTGTTCTCTCATCCTTCAGAATGTATCCCAAATCAATCCCTTCCAAACCTCCAATCCCTAATCTCTCATCCCTAATCCCTAAGCACTAATCCCTAATCCCTAATTCCTAATGTCCTTAATCCATAATCCCTAATCCTTAATCCCTAAACTCTAATCTCTAATCTGTAATCCTTAAACCTTATTCCTTAACACCTAATCCTTAATCCCTAATCTATAATCTATAATCTTGAATCCCTAATCCCTAATCCTTAATCCTTAACCCTAATTTTAATCACTTAATCTCTAATCCTTCCTCTTTAAACGTTAATCAATGATCCTAAATTCCAAATTCCTAATCACTAATCTATAATCCTTAATCACTAGTCCTAATTTCATAATCCATAATCCCAAATCCTAAATCCCTATTTTGCAATCATTTGTAATTAATCTATTAATCCTTAATCCTTAATTCCTTCATACTTAATCCCCAATTCCTAATCCTTATTCATTAATCCATATAACTTTTTACTTAATCGCTACTCTTTAATTCTTAATCCTTAAACCTTAAACCCTAATCTCTAATCTCCAATAAAAAATCCCTAGTCTTTAATCCTTAATCCCAAAAAGTTAATCCATAATCCCTCCTTCCTTAATCCCTAATCCTTAATTCCTAACCCCTTATCCCTAATCTCTAATCCTTAATCCATCTCATCTTCCTCCTCTTCTTCTTCTTCCTCTACTTCTTCATCTTATTCTTCTTCTTTTCAAACTTCTAACTCTTCTTCCTCTTCTTCTTCTTTCTTATCTTCTCCTTCTGGGTCATCCTCTTCTTCCCCATCTTCCTCTTCTTCATCTTGTTATTTTTCTTCTTCCTCATCTTCTTCTTTTTCATCAGCATCATCTTCTTCTTCTACTTCTTCTTCATCATCATCACTTTCTTCTTCTTCTTCTTCCTCTTCTACATCTTCTTCTTCCTCTTCTACATCTTCTTCTTCGTCTTCTACTTTTTACCTTTCTTCTTCTTCTTCTTCTTTTTCTCCTTTTACTTCTTTTCTTGTTCTTCTTCATCCTCTTCATCTTCCTCTTCTTATTCTTCTTCTTCTTCTTCTTCTTCTATTTCTTCTTCTTCCTCTTCAACTTCTTCTGTTTCTTTTTTCTTCTCCTACTTATTCTCCTTCTCCTTGTCTTTCTCCTTTTCCTTCTCCTTTTCCATCTCCTTCTCCTTCTTTTTTTCCTTCTCCATCTCCTTCTCTTTCTTGTTCTCCTACCCCTTCTCCCACACCTTCTCCACGTCCTCCTTCTCCTAATCCTTCTCCTTCTTCTTCTTTTTCTTCTTTCTTCTTTCTTCTTTCAACTTTCCTTATTATTCTTTCTTCTTCTTTCATCGTCTTTCCACCTTTTTGCTGCTTCCTTCCTCCTTCCATCTTCCTTCTTCCTTCTTCTTTCCTCCTTCTTCTTTTTTCATCTTTCTTATTTATTCTTCCTCTTATTTTTCTACTTCTACTTCTCCTTCTTCTTCATCTTCTTCTTCTACTTATTATTATTATTATTATTCTTATTATTAAGATTATTCTTATTGTTTTACTATCCTTATTCTTCCTATCCCTTTTTTCTCTTCTTCTTCTACTCTCTCCTCCTCTTCTTCTTGTTCTTCTTCTTCCTCCACTTTTTTGTTTTTTCCATTTCTGCTTCATTCCCTTCTTCTTCTTATTCTTCTTCTTCTTCTTCTTCTTCTTCTTCCTCTACTTCCTCATCTCATTCTTCTTTTCCATCTACTTATTTTTCTTCTTCTTCCTCCTCTACTTCATGTACTTTTTAATCTTCTTCTTCTTCTTCTTCTCCTCCCTCTTCTTCTTGTTCCTCCTCTTTTTCCTCTTCTTCTTCTTCCTCTTCTTCTTCCTCCTCCTCTTCTTCCTCTTGTTCTTCTTCGCCTTCTTCTCCTTATTCTTCTTCTTTTTCTTCTTCTTCTTCTTCTTTTTCTTCCACTTCATTATCTTCTTCTTCTACTTCTTCTACTTCTTCTTCTTCTTCCTCTTCCCCTTCTTCTTCTTCTTCTTCTTCCTCCTCTTCGTTTCCTTTTTCTTCTATCACTTCTTCTTCTTCTTAGTCCTCCTCTTTTCGTTCTCCCTTTTCTTCTTCTTCACCTTCCTCTTCAAAAGCTTCTTATTCTTTTTTTCTCCTTCCTCTTCTTCTTCTACTTCCACTTTTGCTTCGACTACTTCTTCTTCTTATCCTTCTTTTTCTTCATCTAAAAGATCTTCTTCTTCTTTGTCTTCTTCCAATTCTTTATCTTCTTCTTTTTATTCCTCTGCTTCTACTTCTTCTTTTTCTTCATTTTCCTCTTCTTCCTTTACTTCTTCTTCTTCTTCATGTTCCTTTTCTTCTTTTTCTTCCTCCTTTTCTTCTTCCTATTCTTCATCATCCTCCTATTCTTCTTCCACCACTTCTTCTTCTTCTTCCACTTATGCTCCTTTTTCCTCATTTTCTTCATCTTCTTCTTCCTTTTCTTCCTCATCTTCCTCTTGGTCTTCTTCTTCTTCTTATTCCTCCTTTTCTTCATCTTTTTCTTGTTCTTCTTCTTCTTCTTCTTCTTCCTCTTGTTATTCTTCTTCTTCTTCTTCTTCTTCTTCTTGTCCTTCTTCTTCTTCCTCTTGTTATTCTTCTTCTTCTTCTTCCTCCTCCTCCTCCTTTGCTTCTTCTTCTTCTGGTGCTTCTTCTTTTTCCTCTTCTCCTTCTTCTTCTTCTTCTTCTCCTTCTTCTACTTCTTCTTCTCTTTCTTTTCTTCTTGTTCTTCCTCTTCATCTTCTACATCTTTTTCTTCTTCTTCCTCCTCTTTCTCTTCTTCTTCTTCTTCTTCTCCTTCTTCATCTTCTCCCTTCACTTCTTCATCTTCCTCTTCTTCTTCTTCTTCTTTTTCTTCTTCCTTTTCTTCTTCTTCTTCTTCTCCTTCCTCTTCTTCTTCTTCTTCTTCTCCTTCCTCTTCTTCTTCTAATTGTTCTTCTTCTTTTTCAACTTCTTCATCTTCCTCTTCTTCTTCTTCTTTTTATTCTTCTTCATCATCTTTTTCTTCTTCTTGTTCTTCTTGTTCCACTTCTACCTCTTCAATTTCTTCTTATTCTTATTCTTCTTCTTCTTCTTCCCCTTCTTCTTGTTCTTCGTCCTCTTCTCGTTCTTCCTCTTCTTGTTCTTCTTCCTCATCTTCATCTTCTTCCTCCTCTTCTTCTACTTTTTCTTCTTCTTCTTCTTCTTCTTACTCTTCTTCTTCTCCTTCTTCCTCATCTTCTTCATGTTATTCTGTTTATTCTTCCTTATCTTCCTCTTCTTCTTATATTTCTTCTTCATCCTCTTCTACTTCATTCTCATATTTTTCTTCCTCTTCTTCTTGTTATTCTTATACCTCTTCTTATTACCCTTTTTCTTCTTATACTTCTTCTTCTTTTTCTTTTCTCCTTCAACCTGTTCTTTTTCCTCTTTTTCTTGTTCTTGTTTGCCTTGTTCTACTTCTTCGTCATCATCATCTTCTTCTTCTTCTTCTTCTTCCACCTCCTCTTCGTCTTCTTCTTCTTATTTTTCTTCTTCTTCTTCTTCTTCTTCTTCTTCTCCATCTTCTTCTTCTTCTTCTTCCTCTTTTCTTCGACTTGTTCTTCTTCTTCTTCTTCTGCTTCTTCCTCTTGCTCTTTTTCTTCTTCTTCTTCTTCTTGCTCCTCTTCTTCTTCTTCAACTCCTTCTTCTACCTCTTCTTCTTCTTCTTTCACGTCTTCTTTCTCTTCAACTTCTCCTTGTTCTTCTTCCTCTTCTTCTTCTGCTTCTTCTACTTCTTCGTCTTCTTCTTCTTTCACTTGTTCTTCTCCTCCCACCTCTTCTTCATCTCCTTCCACATCTTTTTCTTCAACTTCTGCTTATTATTCCTCTCGTTCTTCTACTTCAACTCCTTCCACTTCTTCTACTTCTTCTTCTTATTCTTCTTTTTCTTCTTTTTCTTCTAATTGTTCTTCTTATTCTTCTTCTTTGTCATCCACTGCTTCTTCTTCTTCTTCTTTTTCTTCTTGTTTCTCCTCCTCCTCTTCTTCTTCTTCTTTATCCAAATACTCTTCTCCATGATTTTCTTCTTCTCTTTTTACTTCTTCTTATTCTTCTCGTTAATCTTTTTCTTCTACTTCTTCTTCTGCTGCTTCTCCTTCATCCTCTTCTGCTTCTTCCTCTTCTTCTTCTTCTTTTTCTTCTTCTTCTTCTTCTTATTCTTCTTCTTCTTCTTCTTCTTCCACTTGTTCATTTTCCTTTTTTGTTTCTTATTCTTCTTCTTCTTCTTTTTCATCTTTTTCTTCTTCATCTTCTTCTTCTTCTTCATCTTCTTCTTCTTCTTCTTCTTCTTCTTCATATTCTTCTTCTTCTTCTTCTTCTTTTTCTTCTTCCACTTCTTCTTCTTCTTCTTCTTCTTCTTCTTCTTCTTCCTCTTCATTTTCTTCTTCTTCTTCATCTTCTTCTTCTTTTCTTCTTCTTCTTCTTCTTCTTCTTCTTTGTCTTCATCATGTTCTTCAACTTCTGCTTCTTCTTCTTGTTCTTCTTCCTCTTCTTCTTCTTCATCTTCCTCTTCTCCTTCATCTTCTTCCACTTCTTCATCTTCTTCCACTTCTCCTTCTTCCTCTTCTTCTTGTTGTTCTTCTTCTTGTATTTCTACATCTTCTTCTTCTTCTTATTATTTTTCTTCTTCTTTCCTTTGTTCTTCTTTTTCTTCTGCTTGGTCCTCATCCTCTTCTTCTTCTTCTTCTTCTCCTCCTCCTTCTTCTCCTTCTCGTTTCCTTTATCTTTCTCCTTCTCCTTCTCTTTCTTCTACTGCTTCGCCTTCTCATTCTCATTCTCCTTCTTCTTCTCCTCCTCCTTCTCCTCGGCCTGCTTCTCCTCATCTTTCTCCTTCTTCTTCTTCTTCTTCTTCGTCTTCTTCTTCTGCTTCCTTCTTCCTTTTTTCTTTGTTCTTTCGTCAGTTTTCTTTCTTCTTTCCTATTTATTCTTTTTTCTTTCTTCTTCCTTCTTTGTTCCTACTTTCTTCATCCTTTTTCCTTCTTGTTTATTCTTCTTCTTCTTCTTCCTCTTCCTCTCCTTCTTCTTCTTCTTCTTCTTCTACTTCTTCGTCATCTTCTTCTTCTTCTTTTTCTTTCTTCCTTCTTTCTTCCTTCTTTCTTCCTTCCTCCTTCCTAATCCCTAATCCTGAATGCCTAATCCTTAATTCTTATTTTTTACGCCATCCCAAATCTTTAATCCTTAATCTTTAATCCCTAACCTTTAATCTCTAACACCTAATCCCTTATCTTGATTCATTAATCTATAATCCATAGTCCCTAATCCCTAATCTCTAATCTCTAATCACTAATCCCTAATCTTTAATCTCTAATCTCTAATCCTTAACTTTAATCCTTAATCACTAATACTAATCTTAATTTCTTAATCTATAATCCTTAATCTCTGATCTAAATCCTGAATCTTGTATCAGTAATCTCTAATCTTTAATCCCTAATCCCTAATCCTTACTTCCCAATCCCTAATTTCAAAACTTAAATCCCTAATCTCTAATCCTTGATCTTTAATAATTAATTCCTTAATTCTTAATCCCTAATCTCTTATCCCTAATCATTAATCCTTTCATCCTTAATCTCTTCTTCTTCTTCTTCTTCTTCTTCTTCTTCTTCTTACTCTTCTTCTTTTTCCTCTTTTTCTTCCTATTCTTCTTCTTTTTCTTCATGTTCATCTTCTTCTTCTTCTTCCTCTTCTTCCTCTACTTGTTCATCTACTTTTGCTTCTTCTTTTTCTTCTTCATCCTTTTTTATTTCTTCTTCTTCTTCTTCTTCTTATTCTCTTCCTCCTCCTCCTTCTTCTATTTCTTCTTCATCATCATCATCATCTTCTTCTTCTTCCTGTTCTTCATTTTTTCTTTTTGTTCTTCTTTTTATTCTTCATCTTCCTCTTCTTCTTTTTTTTCTTTTTTTGCTTCATCTTCTTCTCTTTCTTCTTCTTCTTCTTCTTCATCTTCTTCTTCTACTCCTCCTCCTCCTTTTACTTCTTCTTCTTGAACTTTGACACCTTTTTCTTTTTCTTCTTCTTACACTTCTCCTTCTCCTTCTTCTTCAACTTCATCTTCTCCTTCTTCTTCTTTTTCTTCTTCTTCCTCTTTTTCTTCTCTTCTTATTATTTTTTTTCTTCTTCTTCTTCTTCCTCATTTTCTTCTTCTTTTCTTCTTCACCATCTTCCTCATCTACTTCTTTTCCTCCTCCATCTTCTTCTTCAACCTTTTCTTTTTCTTTTTCATCCTTTTCTTCTTCTTCTTCTTCTTCTTCTTCTTCTCCTTATTCTTCTTCTTCCTCTTCTTCATCTTCTTCTTCTTCTCCTTCATCATAATCCTTAATCCTTATTTCGTAATCCCTACTGCATAATGCCTCCCTCCCTCTTCCCTTATCCCTAAATATGCAATCCCTAATATATCCCATCCTAATCTTAAGTCCCTAATCCATAATCCCTTATCCTTTATTCCTATTCCATCCTTAATCCATAATCCCTAATTCTTAATCTCTAATCGCTAATCCTTAAACCTTAATCTTTAACACATAATCCCTAATCTATAATCCATAATTCTGAACCTGAATTCCCTAATCCCTAAACCTTAATCCTAATTATAATCACTTAATCTCTAATCCTCAATCCTTAATCTCTAATCTCTAATCTTGAATCTCGAATCCCTATTCACTAATGTTTAATCCTAAATCCTTAAACCTTAATCTTTAATGCTTAATCCTTAATCATTAATCCCTTCATTCTTTTTCACGAATTCCTAATCCATATTTCCTAATCCCTATCACTTATTACAAAATCTCCACTCCTTAATCCCTAATCATTAATCCCTATACCTTAATCCTTAACTACTAATCCATAATCCTTAATTCTTAATCCCTAACACTTAATCCCTAATCCCTTCCACCATAATCCTTAATCCCTATTCCTTAACCCCTAATCACTAATTCATCACTTCTTCCTCTTCATCTTCTTCCTCTTCCTCTTCTTCTATCTTTTTTTCCTTCCTCCTCTCCTTCCTCTTCTTCTTCTTCTTCTTCTTCATCTTCTTCTTCTTCTTCTTACTCTTCTTCTTTATCTTCCATTTCTTCTTGTTCTTCTTCATCTTCTTCTTCCTCTTCAACTTCTTTTTTTCCCTTTTTTTGCTTCTTATTCTTCTTCTTCTTCTTCTTCTACTTCTTCTTCTTCTTCTTTTTCTTTTCATTATTCTTCTTCTTTTAATACTACTTTTTCTTCCTCTTCTTCTTCTTCCCCTTTGTCTTTTTCTTTTTCCCCTTTTTTTCTTTTCTTATTCTTCTTCATCCTCCTCCTCTTCCCCTTCTTCTTCAGGTTCTTCTTCGTCTTCTTCTTCTTCTTCTTCTTCTTCTTCTTTTATTTTTTCTTCATCTTCATGTTCTCCTTATCGTTCTTCTTCTCCTTCTCCTTCTCCATTTCTTTCTATTTCTTCTTCTTCTCTTTCTTCTTTTTTTGTTCTCCATCTCCTTCTTCTTTTTCTCCATCTCCTTTGCCTTCTCCTTCTCCCACTCTTACTCCATGCCCTCCTTCTTCTCCTTCTCCTTCTCCTTCTTCTTCTTCTTCTTCCTCATTTCTCCTTTCTACCTTCTTCATTCTTCCTTCTTCTTTATTATTCTTTCTTCCTTCCATAATCTTTAATCTTTAATACCTAATCTCTTGTTTTAAAACTCTAATTCCTAATACTTAATCCTTAATCCCTGATCTATAGTCCATAATCCCTAATTCCTAAGCCTTAATGTCTAATCCTTAATCATTAATCCCTAATCCTTAATCTTTAATCCCTAATTACTAATGCTAATCTTAATTCCTTAATCTAAAATCCCAAATTTCTAATCTCTAATACTGAATCTTGTATCCATATCCTCTAATATCTAATCCATAATTCCTAACCCTTACAGCATAATTCTTAATTCCTAATCTTAAATCCCTAATCTTCAATAATTAATCATTTAATTCTTAATCCCTAATCTCTAATACCTAATTATTAATCCTTTCATCCCTAAGATCTTCTTGTTCTTCTTACTCTTCTTCTTTTTTCTCTTCTTTTTCTTCTTGTTCTTGTTCTTCTTCCTCCTCTTCTCCTTCCTCTACATGTTCTTCTTATACTACTTCTTCTTCTTCTTCTTCTTCTTCTTCTCCTCTTCCTCCTTGATCATCTTCATAAACTTCTTCTTCTTCTACATCTTATTCTTCTTCTTCTACTTCTTCACCTTTTTCAACCTCTCTTTTTCTTATTCTTCTTCTTTTTTCTTCTTCATCTTATAATTTTTCTTCTTCTTCCATTTCTTTTTCCTCTTAATCTTCCTTTTTTTCTTATTCTTCATCATCATCATTATCATCATCATCTTCTTCTTCTTCTTAAACTTCTTCACCTTCTTCTTCTTCTTCTTCTTACACTTCTCCTTCTCCTTCTTCTTCTACTACTTCTTCGTCATCTTCTTCTCCTTCTTCTTCTTTCTCTTCATCTTCTTGTTGTTGTTGTTGTTCTTCTTCTTCTTCTTCTTCTCCTTCTTCTTTTTCTTCTTCCTTATTTTCCTCTTCTTCCTCCTCTTCTTTCTCATCATCATCATCATCTTCTTCTTCTTCTTCTCCTTTTTGTTCATCCTCTTCTAGTTCTTATTCCTTTTCTTCCATTTCTTCTTCATGTTCTTCTCCTTCTTCTCCTTGTTCTTCATCTTCTTCTTCTTTTTCTTCTTCTTCTATTTCTTCTTTGTAATCCTTAGTCCATATTTCCTAATCCCTACTTCATAATACCTCCCTCCCTGTTCTCTCATCCTTAAGAATGTATCCCAAATCAATCCCTTCCAAACCTCCAATCCCCTAATCTCTCATCCCTAATCCCTAATCACTAATCCCTAATCCCTAATTCCTAATGTCCTTAATCCATAATCCCTAATCCTTAATCCCTAAACTCTAATCTCTAATCTGTAATCCTTAAACCTTATTCCTTAACACCTAATCCTTAATCCCTAATCCCTAATCCTTAATCCTTAACCCTAATTTTAATCACTTAATCTCTAATCCTTCCTCTTTAAACATTAATCCATGATCCTAAATTCCAAATTCCTAATCACTAATCTATAATCCTTAATCACTAGTACTAATTTCATAATCCATAATCCCAAATCCTAAATCCTAAATCCCTATTTTACAATCATTTGTAATTAATCCATTAATCCTTAATCCCTAATCCCTTCAAACTTAATCCCCAATTCCTAAGCCTTATTCATTAATCCATATAACTTTTTTACTTAATCACTACTCTTTAATCCTTAATCCTTAATCCTTAAACCCTAATTCTCTAATCTCCAATAAAAAATCCCAAGTCGTTAGTCCTTAATTCCCAAAAAGTTAATCCATAATCCCCTCCTTCCTTAATCCCTAATCCTTAATTCCTAACCCCTTATCCCTAATCTCTAATCCTTAATCCATTTCTTCTTCCTCCTCTTCTTCTTCATCCCCTACTTCTTCATCTTCCTCTTCTTCTTTTCAATCTTCTAACTCTTCTTCGTCTTCTTCTTCTTCCTTATCTTCTCCTTCTGGGTCATCCTCTTCTTCCCCATCTTCCTCTTCTTTATCTTGTTATTTTTTTTTCTTCCTCTTCTTCTTCTTCTTCTTCATCTTTTTCTTCTTCTTCTTCTTCTTCTTCTACTTCTTCTTCATCATCATCATCATCATCACTTTCTTCTTCTTCTTCTTCTTCCTCTTCTACATCTTCTTCTTCCTCTCTTCTTTTTACCTTTCTCTTCTCTTCTTCTTTTTCTCCTTTTACTTCTTTTCTTGTTCTTCTTCATCCTCTTAATCTTCCTCTTCTTCTTCTTCTTCTTCTTCTTCTTCTATTTCTTCTTCTTCCTCTTCAACTTCTTCTTCTTCTTCTTTTTTCTTCTTCTCCTACTCATTCTCTTTCTCCTAGTCTTTCTCCTTTTCCTTCTCCTTTTCCATCTCCTTCTCCTTCTCGTTCTCCTACCCCTTCTCCCACACCCTCTCCACGTCCTCCTTCTCCTAACCCTTCTCCTTCTTCTTCTTCTTCTTCTTCTTTCTTCTTCTTCTTCTTTCTTCTTTTCTTCTTTCAACTTTCCTTATTCTTCTTTCTTCTTCTTTCATCGTCTTTCTACCTTCTTGCTGCTTCCTTCCTCCTTCTATCTACCTTCTTCCTTCTTCTTTCCTCCTTCTTCCTTCTTTTTTCATCTTTCTTATTTATTCTTCGTCTTCTTCTTTTTCTACTTCTACTTCTCCTTCTTCTTCATCTTCTTCATCTTCTTCTTCTATTTATTATTATTATTATTATTATTATTATTATTTTACTATTCTAGTTCTTCCTATCCCTTTTTTTCTCTTCTTCTTCTACTTTCTCCTCCTCTTCTTCTTGTTCTTCTTATTCCTCTACTTTTCCGTTTCTTCCATTTCTGCTTCATTCCCTTCTTCCTCTTATTCTTCTTCTTCTTCTTCTTCCTCTTCTTCCTCATCTCATTCTTCTTTTTCATCTACTTATTTTTCTTCTTGTTCTTCCTCCTCTTCATGTACTTCTTAATCTTCTTCTTCTTCTTCTCCTCCTCCCTCTTCTTCTTGTTCCTCGTCTTCTTCCTCTTCCTCTTCTTCTTCTTCTTCTTCTACTTCTTCGTCTTGTTCTTCTTCTTCTTCTTCTCCTTATTCTTCTTCTTTTTCTTTTCTTCTTCTTCTTTCTCTTCCTCTTCATCATCTTCTTCTTCTTCTACTTCTACTTCTTCTTCTTCTTCCTCTTCTCTTCTTCTTCTACTTCTTCTTCCTCCTCCTCCTCGTCCTCCTCTTCTTTTCCTTCTTCTTCTATTACTTCTTCTTCTTCTTAGTACTCTAGTTTCCCTTATCCCTTTTCTTCTTCTTCTCCTTCCTCTTCTAAAGCTTCTTATTCTTTTTTCTCCTTCCTCTTCTTCTTTTACTTCCACTTCTGCTTCCCCTTGTTCTTCTTATGCTTCTTCTTCTTCATCTAAAAGATCTTCTTCTTCTTTGTCTTTTTCCAATTCTTTATCTTCTTCTTTTTTATTCCTCTACTTCTACTTCTTTCTTTTTCTTTCATTTTCCTATTCTTCCTTTACTTCTTCTTCTTCTTCATGTTCCTTTTCTTCTTGTTCTTCCTCCTTCTCTTCTTCTTCCTTTTTTTTGCTTCTTCCTCCTTTTCTTCTTCCTATTCTTCATCATCCTCCTCTTCTTCTTCAACCACTTCTTCTTCTTCTTCCACTTCTTATGCTCCTTCTTTCTCATTTTCTTCATCTTCTTCTTCCTTTTCTTCCACATCCTCCTCTTGGTCTTCTTCTTCTTCTTCTTCTTATTCCTCTTCTTCTTCATCTTTTTCTTGTTCTTCTTCTTCTTCTCTTCTTCCTCTTGTCATTCTTCTTCTTCTTCTTCTTCTTCCTCATGTTATTCTTCTTGTTCTTCTTCCCCCTTCTCCTCCTTTGCTCCTTCTTCTTCTGGTGCTTCTTCTTTTTCCCCTTCTCCTTCTTCTTCTTCTTCTTCTTCTCCTTCTTCTTCTTCTTCTTCTTATTCTTCCTTTTCTTCTTGTTCTTCCTCTTCATCTTCTACATCTTTTTCTTCTTCTTCTTCCTCCACTTTCTCTTCTCCTTCTTCTTCTTCTTCTTCTCCCTCTTCTTCAATCTTCTCCTTCCACTTCTTAATCTTCCTCTTCTTCTTCTTCTTCTTCTTTTTCTTCTTCCTTTTCTTCTTCTTCTTCTTCTCTTTCCTCTTCTTCTTCTTCTAGTTGTTCTTCTTCTTTTTCATCATCTTCATCTTCCTCTTCTTCTTCTTCTTTTTATTCTTCTTCATCTTCTTTTTCTTCTTCATGTTCTTCTTGTTCCACTTCTTCCTCTTCAATTTCTTCTTATTCTTATTCTTCTTCTTCTTCTTCCCATTCTTCTTGTTCTTCCTCCTCTTCTCATTCTTCCTCTTCTTCTTCTTCTTCCTCTTCTTCATCTCTTCCTCTTCTTCTTCACTTCTTCTTCTTCTTCTTCTTTTTTCTTACTCTTCTTCTTCTCCTTCTTTCTCA
>JAIUJO010001573.1:165000-192228 GCA_023846275.1 Vanilla planifolia | reverse complement strand
GAAGAAGAAACCAAAGCAGAAGAAGAAGAAGAAGAAGAAGAAGAAGAAGATGATGATGACCAAGAAGAAGAAGAAGAAGAGGAGGACGAAAAAGTAGAAGATGAAGAAGAAGAGGAAGAAGTAGAAGAAGAAAAAGAAGAAGTAGAACAAGAAGTAGTAAAAGAAGAACAAGAAGAATATGAAGAAGGAGAAGAGGAAGAAGAAGAAGAAGAAGAAGGAGGAGGGAGGAAGAAGGAGAAGGAGAAGAATTAGAAGAAGAAGAAGTAGAAGTGGAAGAAGAAGAGGAAGAAGAAGAAGAAGAAGAACAAGATCAAAAAGAAGAAGATGACAAAGAAGAAGAAGAAGAAAAAGAAGAAGAATAAGAAGAAAAAGTCAATGATGATGAAGAAGAATAAAACTGTCAAGCCCCCACCTTTAACTAGTACCACTAGATATCAAAATTGATATCAGAGTTTCCAGATACAACATCTAAGAGAGGACAAAGAACCAACCCAAGGTGGGGTTTTTCTTATTTAGTGATCAGCTACATGGATCCAGATATAGAAATTAAGAAAGATTTGACTTATCTAGAAACACCAATGAAAATCCTTGATCAACCAGAGAAAATGTTAAGAAACAAAGTTATTCCCATGGTTAAGGTCTTATGGCATGGTCAAACAGAAAGAGAAGCTACATGAGAAGTAGAGGTAGAAATGATCACTCAGTACGCAGAGCTGTTCTAAATTTTGAGAGGAAATTTTTAAAAGGACGAAAGATTGTAATAACCTTAGTTTATTTTATTTTATTTATTGTTTTAATAAAGAGCTCTTTAAGACAAGTCCAAAGATTTTTAGTTTCTAATTTTCGGAGTTTTAAGGAATAAATTTGAATTTTTAAAGATTTGGGATAAATTTTTAACGTTGAGGATAGAATTGTAATTTTGCAAATGTCGACATAGTTCAAATTCGTTTTGGCGAAAGGTATATTTGTAATTTTTAAAAGATGTTGGTAGCGTTGTGTATATGTGCAATTTTAGGAAGTTCTGCACAGGTACGTTTCTTCGAGCAGGCTATATATGTGCAAATAAAGAATTTGGAAGGGGGTGCTATGCAAAATGCCAGTTCACAAGCCTTCACGAAACTCAGTTTACACTTATAAAAGCAAAAAACAGAGTGCATTTGAAAAGCACTTATGCTAACACCTTCTACGGGGAGGTTGTTGAAGTTGTGATGGCGAGATTTTGGATATCTGCTACGTTGCATAGCAAAGTTCCAGCACACGATAGTAACAGTCGACGAGGGTTTCCGTAAGTTTTGGCATGCAATAGTGACGGCCAGCGATGATTCCCTGAGTTTCGGCATTCAACAGTGATTACCGGCAAAGATTTTTGTAAGGTAAGAATTTCTTTGCTTTGAAAAAGAAGAAGAAGAAGATGAATAAAAAGAAAAAGAAGAACAAGAAGGACATGAAAAAGAAAAGGAAGAAGAAGTAGAGGAGTAGGAGGAAGACAAAGAAGAAGAAGAAGTAGGAGGAAGAGAAGAAGAAAGAGAACAAGAAAGAGAATTAGGAGAAGAAAAAGAAGAAGAAAAAGATGATGATGACAAAGAAAAACGATAAGAAAAAGAAAAAGAAGATGATGATGATGAAGAAGAAGTAGAAGAAAAAGAAGAAGTAGACAAAGAAGAAGATGAAAAAGAGAAAGAAGAAGAAGAAGAAGAAGAAGAAGAAGAAGAAGATAGAGAAGAAGGAGAAGAAGAAGAAGATGAAAAAGAAGAAGAAGAAGATGATGATGACGATGAAGAAGAAGAAGAGGAAGAAGAAGAAGACAATGTTGATGACGAATAGAAAGAACAAGGCAAAGAAGAAGAAGAAGAAAATGAAGAAGAAAAAGAAGTAGAAGAAGAAGAAGAAGAAAAAGAAGAAGAAGTGGAAGAAGAAGGAGAAGAAGATGAAGCAGATGAAGGAGAAGAAGAAAAAGAAGAAGAAGAACAAGAAGAAGAAGAAGAAGAAGAGAAAGAGGAAGATGAACAAGAAGAAGAAGAAGAAGAAGAAAAAGAAGAAGATGAAAAAGAAGTAGAAGAAGAAGAAGAGGAAGAAGAAGAAGAAGAAGAAGGAGCAGAAAAAAAGGAGGAAAAGAAGAAGTAGAAGCAGAAGAAGAAAAAGAAAAAGAAGAAGAAAACGAAGAATAAGAATAAGAAGAAGAAGAAGAAGAAGAAGAAGAAGAAGGTGAAGATGATGATGATGATGACGATGAAGGTGAAGATGATGACAAAGAAGAAGAAGAAGAAGAAGAGGAAGAAAAAGAAAAAAGAATAAGAAGAAGAAGAAGAAGATGATGATGATGATGAAGAAGAAGAAGAAGATGGACAAGATGAGGAAGAAGGAGAAGAAGAAGAAGACGAAGAAGAATAGGACAATGAAGATGAAGACCAAGCAGAAGAAGAAGAAGAAGAAGAAGAACAAGAAGAACAAGAAGAAAAAGTAAAAGATGAAGATGAATAAGATGAAGAAGTTGATGATGAAGAGGAAGATAAAGATGAAGAAAAAGAAGACGAACAGGTGGAGGAGAGGAGGAAGTAGGAAGTGAAAACAAGGAGCAGAAGAAGAAGACAAAGAAGGAGAAGGCAAAGAAGAACAAGAAGAAAAGGAAGAAGAATAAGAAGAAGAAGAGAAAAAAAAGATGAAGAAGACAATGAAGAAGAAGAAGAAGTTGATGATGATGAGAAAGAAGAAGAAGAGGACGAAGAAGAAGAAGAAGAAGAGGAAAGATAAAAAGTAGTAGAAGAATTAGAAGAAGAAGAGGAAGAAGAAGAAGAAGAAGGTAGAAGAAGACGAAGGAGGAGAAGAAAGAAAAGAGAAAGAGAAGAAGAAGGAGAAGAAGAAGAAGAAGAAGAAGAAGAAGAAGAACACGATGAAGAAGAACAACATGAAGAAGAAGAAGAAAAACGAGATGAACAAGGAGAAGACACAGATGACAGATAAGAAAAAGAAGAAGAAGAGGAAGAAGAAGAAGAAGAAGCAGAAGAAGAAGATGATAATGATGAAGAAGATTAAGAAGAAGAAAAAGAAGTAGTAATTGTTGAAATAGAAGAAGAAGAAGAAGAAGAAAAAGAAGTAGAAGAGTAAGGAGAAGAAGAAGAAGAAGAAGGAGAAGAAGAAGGAGATGAAGCAGAAGAAGAAGTAGAAGAAGAAGAAAAAGAAGAATGGGAAGCCAAAGAAGAAGAAGAAGAAGAAGAAGAAAAATAAGAAAAAGATGAAGAATAAGAAGATGAAGAAGAAGAAGAAGAAGAAGAAGAAGAAGAAGGAGAGGAAGATGAAGATGATGATGAAGAAGAAGAAGAAGAACACTACAACGAAGAAGAAGAGGAAAAAGAAGATGAAGAAATGAAGAAGAAGAAGAAGAATACGAAAATGAAGAAGGTGAAGAAGAAGAAGAAGAAGCAGTACTAGAAGAAGAAAGTTGTAGAAGAAGAAGAAGAAGAAGAAGAAGAAGAAGAAGGAGAAGAAGAGGAAGAAGAAGAAGAAGAAGAAGGGTAACAAGATGACGATGAAGAAGAAGAAGAGGAAGAAGAAGAAAAAGAAGAATAAGAAGAAGAAGAATCAGAACAAGAAGAAGAAGAAGACGAAACGAAGAAGAAGAAGCAGAATAAGAAGAAGCAGATGAAGAAGAAGAAGAAGAAGAAGAAGAAGAAGAAGAAGAAGAAGAAGAAGAAGAAGAAAAAGAAGAAGAAGAAAGAGATGAAGAAAAAGAAGAATAAGAAGGGGAAGAAGAAGAAGAAGAAGAACATGGAGAAGATTAAGAGAAGAAGAAGAGGAAGAAGAAGAAGGAGAAGAAGAAGAAGAGGAAGAAGAAGGAGCAGATGTTGATTATGATGGTGATTAAGAAGAAGCAGGAGTAGGAGGAGGAGGAGGAGGAGGAGGAGGAAGAGGAGGTGAAGAAGAAGACAAAGAAGAGGAAGAAGAAGTAGATGGAAAAGATGAAGAAGAAGAAGAAGAAGACAGCAAAAAAGAGCATGAAGAAGAATGTGATTAAGAAGAAGAAAAAAAAGAACAAAAATAAGAAGAAGAAGAAGGACAAGAAGAAGAAGAAGAAGAAGAAGAAGAAGGAGAAGATGAAGATGAAGAAGTAGATGATAAAGAAGTAGAAGAAGAAGAAGAATAATAATAAGGAGGAGGAGAAGAAGGTGAAGAAGAAGAAGAATTAAAAAAAGAACAAAAAGAAGAATATGACGAAGAAGAAGAAGAAGAAGAAGAAGAAGAAGAAGAAGAAGAAACAATAGGAGGAAGATGAAGTAGAAGGAGAAAGAGAAGAAGAAGAAGAAGAAGAAGAAGGGAGAAAAAGAAGAATAATAAGATGAAGGAGAACAAGAGGAAGAAGATGAAGAATAAGAAGAAGAAGAACATGAAGAAGAAGAAGAAGAACATGAAGAAGAAGAAGAAGAGGAAAATAAGGAGGCGAAGAAGAAAAAGAAGAAGAGAAGAGGAAAAAGAAGAAGATGATGATGAAGAAGTAGAAGAACAAAGCGAAGAAGAACAAGAAAAACTTGAAGTAGAAGAAGAATAAGGAGAAGACGGAAAAGAAGAAGAAGAAGAAGAAGAAGAAGAAGATCAGCAAGAAGATGACAAAGTAGAAGAAGAAGAAGCCGAAGAAGATGAAGATGAAGAAGAAGAAGGTGAAGAAGTGGAAGAAGAAGAAGAGGTAGAAGAAGAAGAGGAAGAAGTGGAAGAAAAAGAAGAAGAAAAAGAAGAAAACTAAGAAGAAGAAAAAGATTAAGAAGACAAGAAAGAAGAAGAAGAAGAAGAAGAAGTAGAAGAAGGAGAGAACAAGAAGAAGAAGAAGAAGGAGAAGGAGAAGAAGAAGAAGAATAAGAGGAAGAAAAAGAAGAACATGATGGTGAAGAACTAGAAGAAAAAAAAAGACAAAGAAGAAGATGAAGAAGAACAAGAACAGCATCAAGAAGAAAAAGAAGACAAAGAAGAGGAAGAAGAAGAGGAGGAAGAAGAAGAAAAGAAAGAAGTAGAAAAAGAGGATGGAGAAAAAGAAGAAGAAGAAGAAGATGAAGAAGAGGAAGAAGATGTAGTAGTAGAAGAAGAAGAAGGAAAAGAAGGAGAAGAAGAAGAAGAAGAAGAAGAATACGAAGAAGAAGAAGAAGAAGAAGAAGACGACGAAGTAGAAGAAGAAGAAGAATAAGTTGAAGAAAAAAAGAAGAAGAAGAAGAAGACGAAGGTGATGGAGAAGTAGAAGCAGAAGGAGAAGAAGAGGAAGAAGTAGAAGAGAAAGATGAAGAAGTCGAAGAAGAATGAAAGGAAAACAAGAAAAAGTACAAGAAGAAGAAGTAGAAGAAGTAAAAATGTAAGAAGGTAATGTAAAAGAAGAAGAAGAAGAAGAAGAAGATGATGAAGATGTAAAATAGAAGAAGTAGTAGTTGTAGTAGAAGAGGAAGAAGATGAAGTAGTAGAAGTAGAAGACGAAGAAGAATAAGAATTAGAAGAAGAAGAAGAAGAAGAAGAAGAATCAAAAGAAGAAGAAGAAGGAAAGAAGAAGAAAGATGAAGAAGAAGAAAGATGAAGAAGAAGAAGAAGAAGAAGAAGGAGATGAACAAAAATTCGAAGAAGAAGTAGTAGTAAAAGAAGAAGAAGTAGAACACAAAGAAGAAGTGGAACAAGACTAAGAACAATACAAAGATGAAGAAGAAAAAGAAGAAGAAAATAAAGAAGAAGAAGAAGAAGAAGAATAGGGAGAAGAAGAAGCATTAGAAGAAGTAGTAGGAGAAGGAGAAGTAGAAGAAAAAGGCAAAGAAGAAAAGAAGAAGGCAAAGAAAATAGGAGAAGTTGAAGAAGAAGAAGAAGAAGATGAAGAAGAAAACGAAGTAGTAGTAGTAGTAGAAGAAGAAGAAGATGGAGAAGAAGAAGAGAAAGAAGAAGAAGAGGAAGATGAAGACAAATAAGAAGAACAGAAGAATAAGAATAAGAAGAAGAAGATGATGATGTAATAGAAGAAAAGGAAGAAGAAGAAGAAGAAGGAGAAGATGTAGAAGAACTAGAAGAAGAAGAAGGGGAAGAAGAACTAAAAAAAGAAGAAGAAGAAGGTGAACAAGAAGAAGAAAAAGAAGGCAAAGAAGAAGAAGAAGAGAGAAGAAGAAGAAGAAGATGAAGAAGACAAAGCAGAAGAAGACAAAGTGGAAGAAGAAGAATATGAAGAAGTGGAAGAAGAGGAAAAGGAAGAAGAAGAAGAAGAAGAAGAAGAAGTGGAAGAAAAGGAAGAAGAAAAAGAAGAAGAAGAAGAAGAAGAAGAAGAGGGAGATGAAGAAGGCAAAGAAATAAAATAAGAAGATAAAAAAGAAAAATAAGAAGATGATGAAGAAGGAGAAGAAGCAGGAGAAGAAGAAGAAGAAGATGAGGAAGAAAAAGAAGGAGAAGAAGGAGAAGTAGAAGATGAAGAAGGCGAAGGAAGAGAAGAAGAAGAAGAAGAAGAAGAAGACGAAGATGAACAAGAAGTAAATGATGACAAAGAAAAGATGAACAAAAGGAAGAGTAGGATGAGGAAGACAAAGAAAAAGAAGAAGAAGAAGTAGAAGTAGAAGAAGAGAAAGAAGAAGAAAGCAAAGAAGTAGGAGAAGATGATGAAGATGAAGAAGCAGACATAATGGAAGAAGAACTAGTAGTAGAAGAAGAAGAAGAAGAAGTAGAAGAAAAAGAAGAAGAAGAACAAGAATAAGAACAAGAAGTGAAATGAGGAGAAAAAGGAGAAGAAGAATTCGAAGAACAAGAAGAAGAAAAAGAAGAAGAAGAAGAAGAAGAAGAAGAAGAAGTAGAAGTAGAAGAAAAAGAAGAACAAGAAGAAGAAGAAGTAGAAGAAGAAGAAATAAAAGAAGAAGAAGACAAAGAAGAAGAAGAAGAAGAAGGACTAGAAGAAGAATATAATGATGATAAAGAAGAAGAAGAAGAAGGGGAAGAATAAGAAGACGAAGTGTTAGAAGAAAAAGAAAAAGAAGGAGAAGAAGGATAAGAAAAAAAATTAGAAGAAGAAGAAGAAGAAGAAGAAGAAGAAGAAGAAAGAGAAGAAGTCATCAAAGAAAAAGAAGAAAAGGAAGAAGCAGAAGAAGAAGAAGATGAATAAGAAGAAAAACGAGGAAGAAGAGCAAGAAGAAGAAGAAAACAAAGAAGTAAAGTAGAAGAAAACCAAGAATTTGAAGGAGAGGAAGAAGAAGAAGAAGAAGAAGATGAAGTAGACATAGAAAAAGAAGAAGAAGAAAGTGAAGAAGAAGAATAAGAAGCAGAAGAAGAAAAAGAAAAACAACAACAACAACCACAGGGAGAAGAAGGAGAAGAAGAAGAAGAAGAAGTAGTAATAGAACAAGAAGAAGTCGAAGAGGAAGAAAAAGAAAACAAAGAAGAAGAAGAAGATGTTAAAGAACAAGTGGAAGAAAAAGAAGAAGAAGCAAAAGAAGAAGAAGAAGATGATGATGATGATGAAGAAGAAGAAAGATAAGAAGTGTAAGGTGAAGAAGAAGAAGGATATGAAAAACAAGGCGAAGAAGAAGATAGAGAAGAAGGAGAGGAAGAAAAAGAAGAAAAGGAAGAAGAAGGAGAAGAAAAAGAAAAAGAAGAAGAAGAAAAGATGAAGAAGAAAAAGATGGAGAAGGAGAAGATGATGATGACAATGATGAAGAAGAAGATTATGAAGAAGAAGAAGAAGAAGATGAAGAAGAAGAAGTATAAGAAGAAGAAGAAAAAGTTGAAGAAGAAGGAGGAGAAGAAGAAGAAGAAGATGATGATGATGATTACGAAGATGAAAAAGAAGAAGAAGAAGATGATGATAATGATGAAGAAGAAGAACAACAAGGAGAAGTAAAAGAAGAAGAAGAAGAAGAAGAAGAAGTAGAAGAAGAAAAAAACGAAGAAGAAGAAGATGAAGATGAAGATGATGAAGACGAAGAAGAAGAAGAGGAGGAGAAGAAGAAGAAGAAGAAGATGAAGAAGAGGAAGCAGAAGAAGAACAAGAAGAAGAAGAAGAAGAAGAAGAACTAAAAGAAGAAGAAGAGGAAGATTATGAAGAAGAAGAGGAAGAAGAAGAAGAAGAAGAAAGAAGAATAAGAAGAAGAAGATGAAGAGGAAGAAGAAGGAGAAGAAGAAGAAGAAGATGATGATGATGAAAAGAAGTTGAAGACAAAGAAGAAGAAGATGAAGAAAAGAAAGAAGAAGAAGAGGAAGAAGAAGAGGAAGAAGAAGAAGAAGAAGAAAAATAAAAATAAGAAGAAAAGCATGAAGAAGAAGAAGAAGGGGAAGAAGAAAAAGATGAAGATGAAGAAGAAGAAGAAGAAGAAGAATAAGGAAAAGAAGAAGAACAAGAAGAAGAAGAAGCAAAAGACAAAGAGGAAGAAGACAAAGAAGAAGATGAAGAAGAAGAAGAAGAAGAAGAAACCAAAGTAGAAGAAGAAGAGGAAGAAGGAGGAGAAGAAGAAGAAGAAGAAGGGGAGGACAAAAAAGTAGAAGATGAAGAAGAAGAGGAAGAAGTAGAAGAAGAAAAAGAAGAAGTAGAACAAGAAGTAGTAGAAGAAGAACAAGAAGAATAAGAAGAAGGAGAAGAGGAAGAAGAAGAAGAAGAAGAAGGAGGGAGGAAGAAGGAGAAGAAGGAGAAGAATTAGAAGAAGAAGTAGAAGAGGAAGAAGAAGAGGAAGAAGAAGAAGAAGAAGGAGAAGAATTAGAAGAAGAAGAAGTAGAAGAGGAAGAAGAAGAGGAAGAAGAAGAAGAAGAAGAAGAAGAACAAGAACAAAAAGAAGAAGATGATGAAGAAGAAGAAGAAGAGGAAGAAGAATAAGAAGAAAAAGTCAATGATGATGAAGATGAAGAATAAAACTGTCAAGCCCCCACCTCGAAATAGTACCACTAGATATCAAAATTAACATCAGAGTTTCCATATACAACATCTAAGAGAGGACAAAGAACCAAACCCAAGGTGGGGTTTTTCTTATTTAGTGATCAGCTACATGGATCCAGATGTAGAAATTAAGAAAGATTTGACTTATCTAGAAACACCAATGAAAATCCTTGACCGACAAGAGAAAATGTTAAGAAACAAAGTTATTCCCATGGTTAAGGTCTTATGGCATGGTCAAACAGAAAGAGAAGCTACATGAGAAATAGAGATAGAAATGATCACTTAGTACGCAGAGCTATTGTAAATTTTGTAGAGGAAATTTTTAAAAGGACGAAAGATTGTAATAGCCTTAGTTTATTTTATTTTATTTATTATTTTAATAAAGAGCTCTTTGAGACGAGTCCAAAGATGTTTAGTTTGTAATTTTTGGAGTTTTAAGGAATAAATTTGAATTTTTAAAGATTTGGGATAAATTTTTAACGTTGAGGATAGAATTGTAATTTTGCAAATGTCGACATAGTTCAAATTCGTTTTGGCGAAAGGTATATTTGTTATTTTTAAAAGATGTTGGTAGCATTGTGTATATGTGCAATTTTAGGAAGTTCTGCACAGGTACGTTTCTTCGAGCAGGCTATATATGTGCAAATAAAGAATTTGGAAGGGGTGCTATGCAAAATTCCAGTTCACAAGCGTTCACGAAACTCAGTTTACACTTATAAAAGCAAAAAACAGAGTGCATTTGAAAAGCACTTATGCTAACACCTTCTACGGGGAGGTTGTTGAAGTTGTGATGGCGAGATTTTGGATATCTGTTACGTTGCATAGCAAAGTTCCAGCACACGATAGTAAAAGTCGACGAGGGTTTCCGTAAGTTTTGGCATGCAACAATGACGGACAGCGATGATTCCCTGAGTTTCGGCATTCAACAGTGATTACCGGCAAAGATTTTTGTAATGTAAAAAATTCTTTGCTTTGAAAAAGAAGAAGAAGAAGATGAATAAAAAGAAAAAGAAGAACAAGAAGAAGGACATGAAAAAGAAAAGGAAGAAGAAGTAGAAGAGGAGGAGGAAGACAAAGAAGAAGAAGAAGTAAGAGGAAGAGAAGAAGAAAGAGAACAAGAAGGAGAAGTAGGAGAAGAAAAAGAAGAAGAAAAAGATGATGATGACAAAGAAAAACGATAAGAAAAAGAAAAAGAAGATGATGATGATGATGAAGAAGAAGAAGAAAAAGAAAAAGTAGACAAAGAAGAAGATGAAGAAGTTAAAGAAGAAGAAGAAGAAGAAGAAGAAGAAGATAGAGAAGAAGGAGAAGAAGAAGAAGAAGAAGGAGAAGAAGAAGAAGATGAAAAAGAAGAAGAAGAAGAAGATGATGATGACGATGAAGAAGAAGAAGAGGAAGAACAAGAAGACAATGTTGATGACGAATTGAAAGAACAAGGCAAAGAAGAAGAAGAAGAAAATGAAGAAGAAAAAGAAGTAGAATAAGAAGAAGAAGAAAAAGAAGAAGAAGTGGAAGAAGAAGGAGAAGAAGATGAAGCAGATGAAGGAGAAGAAGAAAAAGAAGAAGAAGAAGAAGAAGAAGAAGAAGAAGAAGAAGAAGAAGAAGAGAAAGAGGAAGATGAAGAAGAAGAAGAAGAAGAAGAAAAAGAAGAAGATGAAAAAGAAGTAGAAGAAGAAGAAGAGGAAGAAGAAGAAGAAGAAGAATGAGAAGAAAAAAGGGAGGAAAAGAAGAAGTTGAAGCAGAAGAAGAAAAAAAGAAGAAGAAAAAGAAGAAGAAGAAGAAGAAGAAGAAGAAGAAGAAGGTGAAGATGATGATGATGACGATGATGAAGGTGAGGATGATGACAAAGAAGAAGAAGAAGAAGAGGAAGAAAAAGAAAAAAGAATAAGAATAAGAAGAAGAAGAAGAAGAAGATGGACAAGATGAGGAAGAAGGAGAAGTAGAAGGAGAAGAAGAAGAAGAAGATGAAGAAGAATAGGACAATGAAGATGAAGACCAAGCAGAAAAAGAAGAAGAAGAAGAAAAAGTAAAAGATGAAGATGAAAAAGATGAAGAAGTTCATGATGAAGAGGAAGATAAAGAAAAAGAAAAAGAAGACAAACAGGTGGAGGAGAGGAGGAAGAAGGAGGAGAAAACAAGGAGCAGAAGAAGAAGACAAAGAAGGAGAAGGAAAAGAAGAACAAGAAGAAAACAAAGAAGAAGAAGAAGAAGAAGTCAAAGAAAAAGATGAAGAAGACAATGAAGAAGAAGAAGAAGATGATGATGACGAAAAAGAAGAAGAGGAAGAAGAAGAAGAAGAAGATGAAGGATAAAAAGTAGTAGAAGAATTAGAAGAAGAATAGGAAGAAGAAGAAGAAGAAGGTAGAAGAAGTGGAAGGAGGAGAAGAAAGAAAAGAGAAAGAGAAGGAGGAGAAGAAGAAGAAGAAGAACACGATGAAGAAGAACAACATGAAGAAGAAGAAGAAAAACGAGATGACCAAGGAGAAGACCAAGATGACAGATAAGAAGGAGAAGAAGAAGTAGAAGAAGAAGAAGAATAAAAAGAAGAAGAAGAAGAAGCAGAAGAAGAAGATGATAATGATGAAGAAGATTAAGAAGACGAAAAAGAAGTAGTAATTGTTGAAATAGAAGAAGAAGAAGAAGAAGAAAAAGAAGTAGAAGAGTAAGGAGAAGAAGAAGAAGAAGAAGGAGAAGAAGAAGGAGATGAAGCAGAAGAAGAAGTAGAAGAAGAAGAAAAAGAAGAATGGGAAGCCAAAGAAGAAGAAGAAGAAGAAGAAGAAAAATAAGAAAAAGATGAAGAATAAGAAGATGAAGAAGAAGAAGAAGAAGAAGAAGGAGAGGAAGATGAAGATGATGAAGAAGAAGAAGAAGAAGAACACTACAACGAAGAAGAAGAGGAGGAAAAAGAAGATGAAGAAATGAAGAAGAAGAAGAAGAATAAGAAAATGAAGAAGGTGAAGAAGAAGAAGAAGAAGCAGTACTAGAAGAAGAAAGTTGTAGAAGAAGAAGAAGAAGAAGAAGAAGAAGAAGAAGGAGAAGAAGAGGAAGAAGAAGAAGAAGAAGAAGGGTAACAAGATGACGATGAAGAAGAAGAAGAGGAAGAAGAAGAAAAAGAAGAATAAGAAGAAGAAGAATCAGAACAAGAAGAAGAAGAAGACGAAACGAAGAAGAAGAAGCAGAATAAGAAGAAGCAGATGAAGAAGAAGAAGAAGAAGAAGAAGAAGAAGAAGAAGAAGAAGAAGAAGAAAAAGAAGAAGAAGAAAGAGATGAAGAAAAAGAAGAATAAGAAGGGGAAGAAGAAGAAGAAGAAGAACATGGAGAAGATTAAGAGAAGAAGAAGAGGAAGAAGAAGAAGGAGAAGAAGAAGAAGAGTAAGAAGAAGGAGCAGATGTTGATTATGATGGTGATTAAGAAGAAGCAGGAGTAGGAGGAGGAGGAGGAGGAGGAGGAGGAAGAGGAGGTGAAGAAGAAGACAAAGAAGAGGAAGAAGAAGTAGATGGAAAAGATGAAGAAGAAGAAGAAGAAGACAGCAAAAAAGAGCATGAAGAAGAATGTGATTAAGAAGAAGAAAAAAAAGAACAAAAATAAGAAGAAGAAGAAGGACAAGAAGAAGAAGAAGAAGAAGAAGAAGAAGGAGAAGATGAAGATGAAGAAGTAGATGATAAAGAAGTAGAAGAAGAAGAAGAATAATAATAAGGAGGAGGAGAAGAAGGTGAAGAAGAAGAAGAATTAAAAAAAGAACAAAAAGAAGAATATGACGAAGAAGAAGAAGAAGAAGAAGAAGAAGAAGAAGAAGAAGAAACAATAGGAGGAAGATGAAGTAGAAGGAGAAAGAGAAGAAGAAGAAGAAGAAGAAGAAGGAGAAAAAGAAGAATAATAAGATGAAGGAGAACAAGAGGAAGAAGATGAAGAATAAGAAGAAGAAGAACATGAAGAAGAAGAAGAAGAACATGAAGAAGAAGAAGAAGAGGAAAATAAGGAGGCGAAGAAGAAAAAGAAGAAGAGAAGAGGAAAAAGAAGAAGATGATGATGAAGAAGTAGAAGAACAAAGCGAAGAAGAACAAGAAAAACTTGAAGTAGAAGAAGAATAAGGAGAAGACGGAAAAGAAGAAGAAGAAGAAGAAGAAGAAGAAGATCAGCAAGAAGACGACAAAGTAGAAGAAGAAGAAGCCGAAGAAGATGAAGATGAAGAAGAAGAAGGTGAAGAAGTGGAAGAAGAAGAAGAGGTAGAAGAAGAAGAGGAAGAAGTGGAAGAAAAAGAAGAAGAAAAAGAAGAAAACTAAGAAGAAGAAAAAGATTAAGAAGACAAGAAAGAAGAAGAAGAAGAAGAAGAAGTAGAAGAAGGAGAGAACAAGAAGAAGAAGAAGAAGGAGAAGGAGAAGAAGAAGAAGAATAAGAGGAAGAAAAAGAAGAACATGATGGTGAAGAACTAGAAGAAAAAAAAGACAAAGAAGAAGATGAAGAAGAACAAGAACAGCATCAAGAAGAAAAAGAAGACAAAGAAGAGGAAGAAGAAGAGGAGGAAGAAGAAGAAAAGAAAGAAGTAGAAAAAGAGGATGGAGAAAAAGAAGAAGAAGAAGAAGAAGATGAAGAAGAGGAAGAAGATGTAGTAGTAGAAGAAGAAGAAGGAAAAGAAGGAGAAGAAGAAGAAGAAGAAGAAGAATACGAAGAAGAAGAAGAAGAAGAAGAAGACGACGAAGTAGAAGAAGAAGAAGAATAAGTTGAAGAAAAAAAGAAGAAGAAGAAGAAGACGAAGGTGATGGAGAAGTAGAAGCAGAAGGAGAAGAAGAGGAAGAAGTAGAAGAGAAAGATGAAGAAGTCGAAGAAGAATGAAAGGAAAACAAGAAAAAGTACAAGAAGAAGAAGTAGAAGAAGTAAAAATGTAAGAAGGTAATGTAAAAGAAGAAGAAGAAGAAGAAGAAGATGATGAAGATGTAAAATAGAAGAAGTAGTAGTTGTAGTAGAAGAGGAAGAAGATGAAGTAGTAGAAGTAGAAGACGAAGAAGAATAAGAATTAGAAGAAGAAGAAGAAGAAGAATTAGAAGAAGAAGAAGAAGAAGAAGAAGAAGAATCAAAAGAAGAAGAAGAAGAAAGAAGAAGAAAGATGAAGAAGAAGAAAGATGAAGAAGAAGAAGAAGAAGAAGAAGAAGGAGATGAACAAAAATTCGAAGAAGAAGTAGTAGTAAAAGAAGAAGAAGTAGAACACAAAGTAGAAGTGGAACAAGACTAAGAACAATACAAAGATGAAGAAGAAAAAGAAGAAGAAAATAAAGAAGAAGAAGAAGAAGAAGAATAGGGAGAAGAAGAAGCATTAGAAGAAGTAGTAGGAGAAGGAGAAGTAGAAGAAAAGCGCGAAGAAGAAAAAGAAGAAGGCAAAGAAAAAAGGAGAAGTTGAAGAAGAAGAAGAAGAAGATGAAGAAGAAAACGAAGTAGTAGTAGTAGTAGAAGAAGAAGAAGATGGAGAAGAAGAAGAGAAAGAAGAAGAAGAGGAAGATGAAGACAAATAAGAAGAACAGAAGAATAAGAATAAGAAGAAGAAGATGATGATGTAATAGAAGAAAAGGAAGAAGAAGAAGAAGAAGAAGAAGATGTAGAAGAACTAGAAGAAGAAGAAGGGGAAGAAGAACTAAAAAAAGAAGAAGAAGAAGGTGAACAAGAAGAAGAAAAAGAAGGCAAAGAAGAAGAAGAAGAGAAAGAAGAAGAAGAAGATGAAGAAGACAAAGCAGAAGAAGACAAAGTGGAAGAAGAAGAATATGAAGAAGTGGAAGAAGAGGAAAAGGAAGAAGAAGAAGAAGAAGAAGAAGAAGTGGAAGAAAAGGAAGAAGAAAAAGAAGAAGAAGAAGAAGAAGAAGAAGAGGGAGATGAAGAAGGCAAAGAAATAAAATAAGAAGATAAAAAAGAAAAATAAGAAGATGATGAAGAAGGAGAAGAAGCAGGAGAAGAAGAAGAAGAAGATGAGGAAGAAAAAGAAGGAGAAGAAGGAGAAGTAGAAGATGAAGAAGGCGAAGGAAGAGAAGAAGAAGAAGAAGAAGAAGAAGACGAAGATGAACAAGAAGTAAATGATGACAAAGAAAAGATGAACAAAAGGAAGAGTAGGATGAGGAAGACAAAGAAAAAGAAGAAGAAGAAGTAGAAGTAGAAGAAGAGAAAGAAGAAGAAAGCAAAGAAGTAGGAGAAGATGATGAAGATGAAGAAGCAGACATAATGGAAGAAGAACTAGTAGTAGAAGAAGAAGAAGAAGAAGTAGAAGAAAAAGAAGAAGAAGAACAAGAATAAGAACAAGAAGTGAAATGAGGAGAAAAAGGAGAAGAAGAATTCGAAGAACAAGAAGAAAAAAAGAAGACAAAGAAGAAGTAGAAGAAGGTGAAGAAGAAGAAAAAGAAGAAGAAGAAGAAGAAGAAGAAGTAGAAGTAGAAGAAAAAGAAGAATAAGAAGAAGAAGAAGTAGAAGAAGAAGAAATAAAAGAAGAAGAAGACAAAGAAGAAGAAGAAGAAGAAGGACTAGAAGAAGAATATAATGATGATAAAGAAGAAGAAGAAGAAGGGGAAGAATAAGAAGACGAAGTGTTAGAAGAAAAAGAAAAAGAAGGAGAAGAAGGATAAGAAAAAAAATTAGAAGAAGAAGAAGAAGAAGAAGAAGAAGAAGAAGAAAGAGAAGAAGTCATCAAAGAAAAAGAAGAAAAGGAAGAAGCAGAAGAAGAAGAAGATGAATAAGAAGAAAAACGAGGAAGAAGAGCAAGAAGAAGAAGAAAACAAAGAAGTAAAGTAGAAGAAAACCAAGAATTTGAAGGAGAGGAAGAAGAAGAAGAAGAAGAAGATGAAGTAGACATAGAAAAAGAAGAAGAAGAAAGTGAAGAAGAAGAAGAAAAAGAAAAACAACAACAACAACCACAGGGAGAAGAAGGAGAAGAAGAAGAAGAAGAAGTAGTAATAGAACAAGAAGAAGTCGAAGAGGAAGAAAAAGAAAACAAAGAAGAAGAAGAAGATGTTAAAGAACAAGTGGAAGAAAAAGAAGAAGAAGCAAAAGAAGAAGAAGAAGAAGATGATGATGATGAAGAAGAAGAAAGATAAGAAGTGTAAGGTGAAGAAGAAGAAGGATATGAAAAACAAGGCGAAGAAGAAGATAGAGAAGAAGGAGAGGAAGAAAAAGAAGAAAAGGAAGAAGAAGGAGAAGAAAAAGAAAAAGAAGAAGAAGAAAAGATGAAGAAGAAAAAGATGGAGAAGGAGAAGATGATGATGACAATGATGAAGAAGAAGATTATGAAGAAGAAGAAGAAGAAGATGAAGAAGAAGAAGTATAAGAAGAAGAAGAAAAAGTTGAAGAAGAAGGAGGAGAAGAAGAAGAAGAAGATGATGATGATGATTACGAAGATGAAAAAGAAGAAGAAGAAGATGATGATAATGATGAAGAAGAAGAACAACAAGGAGAAGTAAAAGAAGAAGAAGAAGAAGAAGAAGAAGTAGAAGAAGAAAAAAACGAAGAAGAAGAAGATGAAGATGAAGATGATGAAGACGAAGAAGAAGAAGAGGAGGAGAAGAAGAAGAAGAAGAAGATGAAGAAGAGGAAGCAGAAGAAGAACAAGAAGAAGAAGAAGAAGAAGAAGAACTAAAAGAAGAAGAAGAGGAAGATTATGAAGAAGAAGAGGAAGAAGAAGAAGAAGAAGAAAGAAGAATAAGAAGAAGAAGATGAAGAGGAAGAAGAAGGAGAAGAAGAAGAAGAAGATGATGATGATGAAAAGAAGTTGAACACAAAGAAGAAGAAGATGAAGAAAAGAAAGAAGAAGAAGAGGAAGAAGAAGAAGAAGAAGAAAAATAAAAATAAGAAGAAAAGCATGAAGAAGAAGAAGAAGGGGAAGAAGAAAAAGATGAAGATGAAGAAGAAGAAGAAGAAGAAGAATAAGGAAAAGAAGAAGAACAAGAAGAAGAAGAAGCAAAAGACAAAGAGGAAGAAGACAAAGAAGAAGATGAAGAAGAAGAAGAAGAAGAAGAAACCAAAGTAGAAGAAGAAGAGGAAGAAGGAGGAGAAGAAGAAGAAGAAGAAGGGGAGGACAAAAAAGTAGAAGATGAAGAAGAAGAGGAAGAAGTAGAAGAAGAAAAAGAAGAAGTAGAACAAGAAGTAGTAGAAGAAGAACAAGAAGAATAAGAAGAAGGAGAAGAGGAAGAAGAAGAAGAAGAAGAAGGAGGGAGGAAGAAGGAGAAGAAGGAGAAGAATTAGAAGAAGAAGAAGTAGAAGAGGAAGAAGAAGAGGAAGAAGAAGAAGAAGAAGGAGAAGAATTAGAAGAAGAAGAAGTAGAAGAGGAAGAAGAAGAGGAAGAAGAAGAAGAAGAAGAAGAAGAACAAGAACAAAAAGAAGAAGATGATGAAGAAGAAGAAGAAGAGGAAGAAGAATAAGAAGAAAAAGTCAATGATGATGAAGATGAAGAATAAAACTGTCAAGCCCCCACCTCGAAATAGTACCACTAGATATCAAAATTAACATCAGAGTTTCCATATACAACATCTAAGAGAGGACAAAGAACCAAACCCAAGGTGGGGTTTTTCTTATTTAGTGATCAGCTACATGGATCCAGATGTAGAAATTAAGAAAGATTTGACTTATCTAGAAACACCAATGAAAATCCTTGACCGACAAGAGAAAATGTTAAGAAACAAAGTTATTCCCATGGTTAAGGTCTTATGGCATGGTCAAACAGAAAGAGAAGCTACATGAGAAATAGAGATAGAAATGATCACTTAGTACGCAGAGCTATTGTAAATTTTGTAGAGGAAATTTTTAAAAGGACGAAAGATTGTAATAGCCTTAGTTTATTTTATTTTATTTATTATTTTAATAAAGAGCTCTTTGAGACGAGTCCAAAGATGTTTAGTTTGTAATTTTTGGAGTTTTAAGGAATAAATTTGAATTTTTAAAGATTTGGGATAAATTTTTAACGTTGAGGATAGAATTGTAATTTTGCAAATGTCGACATAGTTCAAATTCGTTTTGGCGAAAGGTATATTTGTTATTTTTAAAAGATGTTGGTAGCATTGTGTATATGTGCAATTTTAGGAAGTTCTGCACAGGTACGTTTCTTCGAGCAGGCTATATATGTGCAAATAAAGAATTTGGAAGGGGTGCTATGCAAAATTCCAGTTCACAAGCGTTCACGAAACTCAGTTTACACTTATAAAAGCAAAAAACAGAGTGCATTTGAAAAGCACTTATGCTAACACCTTCTACGGGGAGGTTGTTGAAGTTGTGATGGCGAGATTTTGGATATCTGTTACGTTGCATAGCAAAGTTCCAGCACACGATAGTAAAAGTCGACGAGGGTTTCCGTAAGTTTTGGCATGCAACAATGACGGCCAGCGATGATTCCCTGAGTTGCGGCATTCAACAGTGATTACCGGCAAAGATTTTTGTAATGTAAAAAATTCTTTGCTTTGAAAAAGAAGAAGAAGATGATGAATAAAAAGAAAAAGAAGAACAAGAAGAAGGACATGAAAAAGAAAAGGAAGAAGAAGTAGAAGAGGAGGAGGAAGACAAAGAAGAAGAAGAAGTAAGAGGAAGAGAAGAAGAAAGAGAACAAGAAGGAGAAGTAGGAGAAGAAAAAGAAGAAGAAAAAGATGATGATGACAAAGAAAAACGATAAGAAAAAGAAAAAGAAGATGATGATGATGATGAAGAAGAAGAAGAAAAAGAAAAAGTAGACAAAGAAGAAGATGAAGAAGTTAAAGAAGAAGAAGAAGAAGAAGAAGAAGAAGATAGAGAAGAAGGAGAAGAAGAAGAAGAAGAAGGAGAAGAAGAAGAAGATGAAAAAGAAGAAGAAGAAGAAGATGATGATGACGATGAAGAAGAAGAAGAGGAAGAACAAGAAGACAATGTTGATGACGAATTGAAAGAACAAGGCAAAGAAGAAGAAGAAGAAAAAGAAGTAGAATAAGAAGAAGAAGAAAAAGAAGAAGAAGTGGAAGAAGAAGGAGAAGAAGATGAAGCAGATGAAGGAGAAGAAGAAAAAGAAGAAGAAGAAGAAGAAGAAGAAGAAGAAGAAGAAGAAGAGAAAGAGGAAGATGAAGAAGAAGAAGAAGAAGAAGAAAAAGAAGAAGATGAAAAAGAAGTAGAAGAAGAAGAAGAGGAAGAAGAAGAAGAAGAAGAATGAGAAGAAAAAAAGGAGGAAAAGAAGAAGTTGAAGCAGAAGAAGAAAAAAAGAAGAAGAAAACGAAGAAGAAGAAGAAGAAGAAGAAGAAGAAGAAGGTGAAGATGATGATGATGACGATGATGAAGGTGAAGATGATGACAAAGAAGAAGAAGAAGAAGAGGAAGAAAAAGAAAAAAGAATAAGAATAAGAAGAAGAAGAAGAAGAAGATGGACAAGATGAGGAAGAAGGAGAAGTAGAAGGAGAAGAAGAAGAAGAAGATGAAGAAGAATAGGACAATGAAGATGAAGACCAAGCAGAAGAAGAAGAAGAAGAAGAAAAAGTAAAAGATGAAGATGAAAAAGATGAAGAAATTCATGATGAAGAGGAAGATAAAGAAAAAGAAAAAGAAGACAAACAGGTGGAGGAGAGGAGGAAGAAGGAGGAGAAAACAAGGAGCAGAAGAAGAAGACAAAGAAGGAGAAGGAAAAGAAGAACAAGAAGAAAACAAAGAAGAAGAAGAAGAAGAAGTCAAAGAAAAAGATGAAGAAGACAATGAAGAAGAAGAAGAAGATGAAGGATAAAAAGTAGTAGAAGAATTAGAAGAAGAATAGGAAGAAGAAGAAGAAGAAGGTAGAAGAAGTGGAACGAGGAGAAGAAAGAAAAGAGAAAGAGAAGGAGGAGAAGAAGAAGAAGAAGAACACGATGAAGAAGAACAACATGAAGAAGAAGAAGAAAAACGAGATGACCAAGAAGAAGACCAAGATGACAGATAAGAAGGAGAAGAAGAAGTAGAAGAAGAAGAAGAATAAAAAGAAGAAGAAGAAGAAGCAGAAGAAGAAGATGATAATGATGAAGAAGATTAAGAAGACGAAAAAGAAGTAGTAATTGTTGAAATAGAAGAAGAAGAAGAAGAAGAAAAAGAAGTAGAAGAGTAAGGAGAAGAAGAAGAAGAAGAAGGAGAAGAAGAAGGAGATGAAGCAGAAGAAGAAGTAGAAGAAGAAGAAAAAGAAGAATGGGAAGCCAAAGAAGAAGAAGAAGAAGAAGAAGAAAAATAAGAAAAAGATGAAGAATAAGAAGATGAAGAAGAAGAAGAAGAAGAAGAAGAAGGAGAGGAAGATGAAGATGATGAAGAAGAAGAAGAAGAAGAACACTACAACGAAGAAGAAGAAGAGGAAAAAGAAGATGAAGAAATGAAGAAGAAGAAGAAGAATAAGAAAATGAAGAAGGTGAAGAAGAAGAAGAAGAAGTAGTACTAGAAGAAGAAAGTTGTAGAAGAAGAAGAAGAAGAAGAAGAAGAAGAAGAAGGAGAAGAAGAGGAAGAAGAAGAAGAAGAAGAAGGGTAACAAGATGACGATGAAGAAGAAGAAGAGGAAGAAGAAGAAAAAGAAGAATAAGAAGAAGAAGAATCAGAACAAGAAGAAGAAGAAGACGAAACGAAGAAGAAGAAGCAGAATAAGAAGAAGCAGATGAAGAAGAAGATGAAGAAGAAGAAGAAGAAGAAGAAGAAGAAGAAGAAGAAAAAGAAGAAGAAGAAAGAGATGAAGAAAAAGAAGAATAAGAAGGGGAAGAAGAAGAAGAAGAAGAACATGGAGAAGATTAAGAGAAGAAGAAGAGGAAGAAGAAGAAGGAGAAGAAGAAGAAGAGGAAGAAGAAGGAGCAGATGTTGATTATGATGGTGATTAAGAAGAAGCAGGAGTAGGAGGAGGAGGAGGAGGAGGAGGAGGAAGAGGAGGTGAAGAAGAAGACAAAGAAGAGGAAGAAGAAGTAGATGGAAAAGATGAAGAAGAAGAAGAAGAAGACAGCAAAAAAGAGCATGAAGAAGAATGTGATTAAGAAGAAGAAAAAAAAGAACAAAAATAAGAAGAAGAAGAAGGACAAGAAGAAGAAGAAGAAGAAGAAGAAGAAGGAGAAGATGAAGATGAAGAAGTAGATGATAAAGAAGTAGAAGAAGAAGAAGAATAATAATAAGGAGGAGGAGAAGAAGGTGAAGAAGAAGAAGAATTAAAAAAAGAACAAAAAGAAGAATATGACGAAGAAGAAGAAGAAGAAGAAGAAGAAGAAGAAGAAGAAGAAACAATAGGAGGAAGATGAAGTAGAAGGAGAAAGAGAAGAAGAAGAAGAAGAAGAAGAAGGAGAAAAAGAAGAATAATAAGATGAAGGAGAACAAGAGGAAGAAGATGAAGAATAAGAAGAAGAAGAACATGAAGAAGAAGAAGAAGAACATGAAGAAGAAGAAGAAGAAGAACAAGGAGAAAAAGAGGAAAATAAGGAGGCGAAGAAGAAAAAGAAGAAGAGAAGAGGAAAAAGAAGAAGATGATGATGAAGAAGTAGAAGAACAAAGCGAAGAAGAACAAGAAAAACTTGAAGTAGAAGAAGAATAAGGAGAAGACGGAAAAGAAGAAGAAGAAGAAGAAGAAGAAGAAGATCAGCAAGAAGACGACAAAGTAGAAGAAGAAGAAGCCGAAGAAGATGAAGATGAAGAAGAAGAAGGTGAAGAAGTGGAAGAAGAAGAAGAGGTAGAAGAAGAAGAGGAAGAAGTGGAAGAAAAAGAAGAAGAAAAAGAAGAAAACTAAGAAGAAGAAAAAGATTAAGAAGACAAGAAAGAAGAAGAAGAAGAAGAAGAAGTAGAAGAAGGAGAGAACAAGAAGAAGAAGAAGAAGGAGAAGGAGAAGAAGAAGAAGAATAAGAGGAAGAAAAAGAAGAACATGATGGTGAAGAACTAGAAGAAAAAAAAGACAAAGAAGAAGATGAAGAAGAACAAGAACAGCATCAAGAAGAAAAAGAAGACAAAGAAGAGGAAGAAGAAGAGGAGGAAGAAGAAGAAAAGAAAGAAGTAGAAAAAGAGGATGGAGAAAAAGAAGAAGAAGAAGAAGAAGATGAAGAAGAGGAAGAAGATGTAGTAGTAGAAGAAGAAGAAGGAAAAGAAGGAGAAGAAGAAGAAGAAGAAGAAGAATACGAAGAAGAAGAAGAAGAAGAAGAAGACGACGAAGTAGAAGAAGAAGAAGAATAAGTTGAAGAAAAAAAGAAGAAGAAGAAGAAGACGAAGGTGATGGAGAAGTAGAAGCAGAAGGAGAAGAAGAGGAAGAAGTAGAAGAGAAAGATGAAGAAGTCGAAGAAGAATGAAAGGAAAACAAGAAAAAGTACAAGAAGAAGAAGTAGAAGAAGTAAAAATGTAAGAAGGTAATGTAAAAGAAGAAGAAGAAGAAGAAGAAGATGATGAAGATGTAAAATAGAAGAAGTAGTAGTTGTAGTAGAAGAGGAAGAAGATGAAGTAGTAGAAGTAGAAGACGAAGAAGAATAAGAATTAGAAGAAGAAGAAGAAGAAGAATTAGAAGAAGAAGAAGAAGAAGAAGAAGAAGAATCAAAAGAAGAAGAAGAAGAAAGAAGAAGAAAGATGAAGAAGAAGAAAGATGAAGAAGAAGAAGAAGAAGAAGAAGAAGGAGATGAACAAAAATTCGAAGAAGAAGTAGTAGTAAAAGAAGAAGAAGTAGAACACAAAGTAGAAGTGGAACAAGACTAAGAACAATACAAAGATGAAGAAGAAAAAGAAGAAGAAAATAAAGAAGAAGAAGAAGAAGAAGAATAGGGAGAAGAAGAAGCATTAGAAGAAGTAGTAGGAGAAGGAGAAGTAGAAGAAAAGCGCGAAGAAGAAAAAGAAGAAGGCAAAGAAAAAAGGAGAAGTTGAAGAAGAAGAAGAAGAAGATGAAGAAGAAAACGAAGTAGTAGTAGTAGTAGAAGAAGAAGAAGATGGAGAAGAAGAAGAGAAAGAAGAAGAAGAGGAAGATGAAGACAAATAAGAAGAACAGAAGAATAAGAATAAGAAGAAGAAGATGATGATGTAATAGAAGAAAAGGAAGAAGAAGAAGAAGAAGAAGAAGATGTAGAAGAACTAGAAGAAGAAGAAGGGGAAGAAGAACTAAAAAAAGAAGAAGAAGAAGGTGAACAAGAAGAAGAAAAAGAAGGCAAAGAAGAAGAAGAAGAGAAAGAAGAAGAAGAAGATGAAGAAGACAAAGCAGAAGAAGACAAAGTGGAAGAAGAAGAATATGAAGAAGTGGAAGAAGAGGAAAAGGAAGAAGAAGAAGAAGAAGAAGAAGAAGTGGAAGAAAAGGAAGAAGAAAAAGAAGAAGAAGAAGAAGAAGAAGAAGAGGGAGATGAAGAAGGCAAAGAAATAAAATAAGAAGATAAAAAAGAAAAATAAGAAGATGATGAAGAAGGAGAAGAAGCAGGAGAAGAAGAAGAAGAAGATGAGGAAGAAAAAGAAGGAGAAGAAGGAGAAGTAGAAGATGAAGAAGGCGAAGGAAGAGAAGAAGAAGAAGAAGAAGAAGAAGACGAAGATGAACAAGAAGTAAATGATGACAAAGAAAAGATGAACAAAAGGAAGAGTAGGATGAGGAAGACAAAGAAAAAGAAGAAGAAGAAGTAGAAGTAGAAGAAGAGAAAGAAGAAGAAAGCAAAGAAGTAGGAGAAGATGATGAAGATGAAGAAGCAGACATAATGGAAGAAGAACTAGTAGTAGAAGAAGAAGAAGAAGAAGTAGAAGAAAAAGAAGAAGAAGAACAAGAATAAGAACAAGAAGTGAAATGAGGAGAAAAAGGAGAAGAAGAATTCGAAGAACAAGAAGAAAAAAAGAAGACAAAGAAGAAGTAGAAGAAGGTGAAGAAGAAGAAAAAGAAGAAGAAGAAGAAGAAGAAGAAGTAGAAGTAGAAGAAAAAGAAGAATAAGAAGAAGAAGAAGTAGAAGAAGAAGAAATAAAAGAAGAAGAAGACAAAGAAGAAGAAGAAGAAGAAGGACTAGAAGAAGAATATAATGATGGTAAAGAAGAAGAAGAAGAAGGGGAAGAATAAGAAGACGAAGTGTTAGAAGAAAAAGAAAAAGAAGGAGAAGAAGGATAAGAAAAAAAATTAGAAGAAGAAGAAGAAGAAGAAGAAGAAGAAGAAGAAGAAGAAAGAGAAGAAGTCATCAAAGAAAAAGAAGAAAAGGAAGAAGCAGAAGAAGAAGAAGATGAATAAGAAGAAAAACGAGGAAGAAGAGCAAGAAGAAGAAGAAAACAAAGAAGTAAAGTAGAAGAAAACCAAGAATTTGAAGGAGAGGAAGAAGAAGAAGAAGAAGAAGATGAAGTAGACATAGAAAAAGAAGAAGAAGAAAGTGAAGAAGAAGAAGAAAAAGAAAAACAACAACAACAACCACAGGGAGAAGAAGGAGAAGAAGAAGAAGAAGAAGTAGTAATAGAACAAGAAGAAGTCGAAGAGGAAGAAAAAGAAAACAAAGAAGAAGAAGAAGATGTTAAAGAACAAGTGGAAGAAAAAGAAGAAGAAGCAAAAGAAGAAGAAGAAGAAGATGATGATGATGAAGAAGAAGAAAGATAAGAAGTGTAAGGTGAAGAAGAAGAAGGATATGAAAAACAAGGCGAAGAAGAAGATAGAGAAGAAGGAGAGGAAGAAAAAGAAGAAAAGGAAGAAGAAGGAGAAGAAAAAGAAAAAGAAGAAGAAGAAAAGATGAAGAAGAAAAAGATGGAGAAGGAGAAGATGATGATGACAATGATGAAGAAGAAGATTATGAAGAAGAAGAAGAAGAAGATGAAGAAGAAGAAGTATAAGAAGAAGAAGAAAAAGTTGAAGAAGAAGGAGGAGAAGAAGAAGAAGAAGATGATGATGATGATTACGAAGATGAAAAAGAAGAAGAAGAAGATGATGATAATGATGAAGAAGAAGAACAACAAGGAGAAGTAAAAGAAGAAGAAGAAGAAGAAGAAGAAGTAGAAGAAGAAAAAAACGAAGAAGAAGAAGATGAAGATGAAGATGATGAAGACGAAGAAGAAGAAGAGGAGGAGAAGAAGAAGAAGAAGAAGATGAAGAAGAGGAAGCAGAAGAAGAACAAGAAGAAGAAGAAGAAGAAGAAGAACTAAAAGAAGAAGAAGAGGAAGATTATGAAGAAGAAGAGGAAGAAGAAGAAGAAGAAGAAAGAAGAATAAGAAGAAGAAGATGAAGAGGAAGAAGAAGGAGAAGAAGAAGAAGAAGATGATGATGATGAAAAGAAGTTGAACACAAAGAAGAAGAAGATGAAGAAAAGAAAGAAGAAGAAGAGGAAGAAGAAGAAGAAGAAGAAAAATAAAAATAAGAAGAAAAGCATGAAGAAGAAGAAGAAGGGGAAGAAGAAAAAGATGAAGATGAAGAAGAAGAAGAAGAAGAAGAATAAGGAAAAGAAGAAGAACAAGAAGAAGAAGAAGCAAAAGACAAAGAGGAAGAAGACAAAGAAGAAGATGAAGAAGAAGAAGAAGAAGAAGAAACCAAAGTAGAAGAAGAAGAGGAAGAAGGAGGAGAAGAAGAAGAAGAAGAAGGGGAGGACAAAAAAGTAGAAGATGAAGAAGAAGAGGAAGAAGTAGAAGAAGAAAAAGAAGAAGTAGAACAAGAAGTAGTAGAAGAAGAACAAGAAGAATAAGAAGAAGGAGAAGAGGAAGAAGAAGAAGAAGAAGAAGGAGGGAGGAAGAAGGAGAAGAAGGAGAAGAATTAGAAGAAGAAGAAGTAGAAGAGGAAGAAGAAGAGGAAGAAGAAGAAGAAGAAGGAGAAGAATTAGAAGAAGAAGAAGTAGAAGAGGAAGAAGAAGAGGAAGAAGAAGAAGAAGAAGAAGAAGAACAAGAACAAGAACAAAAAGAAGAAGATGATGAAGAAGAAGAAGAAGAGGAAGAAGAATAAGAAGAAAAAGTCAATGATGATGAAGATGAAGAATAAAACTGTCAAGCCCCCACCTCGAAATAGTACCACTAGATATCAAAATTAACATCAGAGTTTCCATATACAACATCTAAGAGAGGACAAAGAACCAAACCCAAGGTGGGGTTTTTCTTATTTAGTGATCAGCTACATGGATCCAGATGTAGAAATTAAGAAAGATTTGACTTATCTAGAAACACCAATGAAAATCCTTGACCGACAAGAGAAAATGTTAAGAAACAAAGTTATTCCCATGGTTAAGGTCTTATGGCATGGTCAAACAGAAAGAGAAGCTACATGAGAAATAGAGATAGAAATGATCACTTAGTACGCAGAGCTATTGTAAATTTTGTAGAGGAAATTTTTAAAAGGACGAAAGATTGTAATAGCCTTAGTTTATTTTATTTTATTTATTATTTTAATAAAGAGCTCTTTGAGACGAGTCCAAAGATGTTTAGTTTGTAATTTTTGGAGTTTTAAGGAATAAATTTGAATTTTTAAAGATTTGGGATAAATTTTTAACGTTGAGGATAGAATTGTAATTTTGCAAATGTCGACATAGTTCAAATTCGTTTTGGCGAAAGGTATATTTGTTATTTTTAAAAGATGTTGGTAGCATTGTGTATATGTGCAATTTTAGGAAGTTCTGCACAGGTACGTTTCTTCGAGCAGGCTATATATGTGCAAATAAAGAATTTGGAAGGGGTGCTATGCAAAATTCCAGTTCACAAGCCTTCACAAAACTCAGTTTACACTTATAAAAGCAAAAAACAGAGTGCATTTGAAAAGCACTTATGCTAACACCTTCTACGGGGAGGTTGTTGAAGTTGTGATGGCGAGATTTTGGATATCTGCTACGTTGCATAGCAAAGTTCCAGCACACGATAGTAAAAGTCGACGAGGGTTTCCGTAAGTTTTGGCATGCAACAATGACGGCCAGCGATGATTCCCTGAGTTGCGGCATTCAACAGTGATTACCGGCAAAGATTTTTGTAATGTAAAAAATTCTTTGCTTTGAAAAAGAAGAAGAAGATGATGAATAAAAAGAAAAAGAAGAACAAGAAGAAGGACATGAAAAAGAAAAGGAAGAAGAAGTAGAAGAGGAGGAGGAAGACAAAGAAGAAGAAGAAGTAAGAGGAAGAGAAGAAGAAAGAGAACAAGAAGGAGAAGTAGGAGAAGAAAAAGAAGAAGAAAAAGATGATGATGACAAAGAAAAACGATAAGAAAAAGAAAAAGAAGATGATGATGATGATGAAGAAGAAGAAGAAAAAGAAAAAGTAGACAAAGAAGAAGATGAAGAAGTTAAAGAAGAAGAAGAAGAAGAAGAAGAAGAAGATAGAGAAGAAGGAGAAGAAGAAGAAGAAGAAGGAGAAGAAGAAGAAGATGAAAAAGAAGAAGAAGAAGAAGATGATGATGACGATGAAGAAGAAGAAGAGGAAGAACAAGAAGACAATGTTGATGACGAATTGAAAGAACAAGGCAAAGAAGAAGAAGAAGAAAAAGAAGTAGAATAAGAAGAAGAAGAAAAAGAAGAAGAAGT